>LOND01029202.1:6478-20194 GCA_014220965.1 Paragonimus kellicotti
TGTACCTCACCAGGCTATCGGTGATAACAACAATGAACAAATGAAACAGAACAGCTACGAGGTTACCGGCAAGTTACACTAATCAAAGGATCGGACTCACAGGAAGTGTTCAAGATGACCACCACAATGTTCCAAGTTACTAATATCGGGAAGTAGGGATGTTACGGAGTTACCGTGGACTGCTGCAACGCGGCCGGAGCTGCGACGATGTTCGTATTACGACGGAGCTAAAAAATTGGGTGAAAGATCCGTGTAGTATCGTCAAGCGACTGCGCAACGAAGAGAAGAGCAGGCCAGTGTGCACAAATTTTGTATTGGATTGCAAGGTCACTTTTATCAATTTGAACAACAAGTAAGGGTGATACAAAAGTTGTTGTACAAAAGTGAAGCAACGTTTCGTGAACAAAAATAAGGAAAACTCTACACCTCCTCTACTCCACTGACCAATCAAAACTGGGAATCTGCAATGAACGGGAAATTTTTAATGGGGATAATTTTATCATTTAGCAATGATTATTAATAGTCTAAGAATGGTATTTTTCACTATGATGGATATATCTGACTTCAGAATGGGTGGTTGTCATTTCGGTATAAATTTCGTTCATTCAGGCTAGTTTAACAGCTCTATACCGTTTGATTGTCACGGGCTTCTGGTTTGGATGCTCTCCACGTTGCTGCTTTCATGACGCTTAATGAAAATTTTGGATAACGACGTGTCATATCACCTTCAATGTGGGCCTGATATAACGCACTTATTATTCAACGTAGACATGCTGAAGACTGAAGCGAAGACTGTAACTTTTGCCTAGGATGGTCCGGTTATATTAGGCAGTGTGTTATGTTTGGTTTGTTGGTCTTCATACTCTTTGAAGACACCTGGTTAATACACTCTTGATGCACCGTCAGTTCCGCGCAGAGGTAATATTGTCGTTTCACTACTCATCGTCGAATACTCCGGGAAGGTCCAAGACCTGACATCAGTATAGTTGGTGTTTCCTCCAGTACTAACCCTGCCATCTTGGAGGTTGACAGTATTCATTAGGAAAACCTGGTAGCCCCTTATCCTTGTTGTTTAACTTGAAGATGACGAGGACATTAGTCTACTCCCATCTGTCGAGGGGATGCGCGACTTGCCCGGTTCATGTGAGTTCTGTGAAAAACACATCATTCAGTTGGTGTATTGAATATTATGATGACAGCCTGAACTATCCCTGACGCAGTGAGAGTGTTCTCAACCCAAGCGACGTATTTAAGCCAATAGGTCCTTCACAAATAATAGGAGCAACAGAATAACTCAGTATGGATCCTTGCGGGATACCCATAGGAGCTTCACAGGTGACAGATAGCACGCCGTTGACCTACACAGAGTACATCCTACACGATAAGTAGTGTTGGATCCATTTACATAGCTGGTTGTCAAGACCCATTGCTGGTGGCTCGCTAATTTGGACGTGATGATTTAATCTGTCAAAAACTGTCAGAAATCTAGCAAAGCAACATCTACTAGGTGACGGTGTTCCTTAGCCGTAGTCCAGGGGTCTACTGCCACCAGCAACTTACTGGTGCACGAGTATCCTTGTCGAAATCGATGTCGGTGATTCGTTAGGAGTTTAGTGGATTGGATGCGTGCTCTTATGCTATCGTCTGCTGTGCTTTTCATTACCTTGAGGGCAAATGAGAGCAGTGCCACTGGACGATAGTTGCCTGCGTCAGTTGTTACCGTCCTTGTAGATAGACGAAACAACACTGTGCGTCGAAGCTTTTGGAAGTATACTTGAGATGTATGATTGCCGAAATAGCACAGAAAGTGGAGCAGCTAGCGCATTAGCACATTCCTTAAACAGCATGGATGGTATGCTGAAGCCTGAGAAACTTAGCTCCGACATTAGACCCCGAAAAATCGGGAAAGATTTCGATTGCGTTGGCATGACTCAGGCCTGCTGGTTGTCCAGTACTATGTGGGTCTAATGGCGGTTACGAATTGAAAGCGAAATGTCTCAGCGGTCTACTGATTAGAGCTGACAAACCAGACGGACCTATTAGTGGTGATACGGCTGATCGAGATTTCGTAACGGTACGCAATGTATCCATAGAACCGTTTGGGACAGTTGACGATAGCTTCTGTGAAGTTGAGCCGATGGTCGCGACGATCTGCATTCATCGCTGTCATACACCGATTTCGAGCGTTTTTTCGGCAATATGTGCGTCCCTGTATCAGATGTGTACCTGATTGTCAAAGGCCACCTTGGAGTAATTCCATCTTTTGGCTGCTTAAATGCACCAGCTGATGTCGTCAGGATAATCATGGTCGTTAGTGCATTCCACGGCAAAACTTTACAGCCTGCATAGAAGGCTGCTGCATGGTTTTAGGGAGCTTTCTGTATGTAGTCTCTAAAACAGTTACGTCTTTATTCTGGCAGGGTGCACACGCCTGTATGTTGACTTCCAGTGTGCCCTAAGTATGTCGGAAAGTATAGATTGGAGTCTCTCGAGAGACCTGCTAAGCATTGCAAGCCTGCTGTTGATTTTCTTCATCGGCAACATAACGTTATCATTAGAGCAGAGATCCAACGTTACCATGACACCCAGATGGCACTGCTGACAGACACTGGTTTAAGCGTCACTGATGCAGTATGCCATACCACTGTGGTGACGAATGCGCACAGCCTTCGGCTTGGAGGTTAAAAGACGGTTGATTTCGCACGTACCACAGATGCAAGGTATCCAGGTCTGTTTGAAGGTCTTCTGTGTTCCCGGGGCTGTGTAATACACCATCGGGATGCATAATGGAGAGAGAATAGCTGCTGGCAGACCCTTGATAACAAACCCAGTGTGGAGCATTGGGGCACTCTAGTTGCAGCACTGAGTGATCTAGACAACTCGCCATTGTGTATATGTGCGTGCAACGGGATAGATATTGTTTGAACCACAAGCGCACAAGTCAAGGTTATTCATTTTATTCAACAGGAGACGTAGATCGACTTTGTCAAAGTCTTTCATGAAGTCTACAAACACCGCGTTTACTGGGCGGCTTTTTTCGGCAGCTGTAACCAGCAGGTCAGTCGTACACGAGTGACCGTTTCTGAAGTCGTGCTGCTCCTGTGACGAGAGCGATCCCGCATTAAAGTGAGCCCCTATGGAATCACTCGCTCTGCTCTTCTTTACTCTTGACATACTTAACAGCGAAGCCATCGATCTGTAGTTACTGGCGTTTGTCTTATCTCCGGCTTTGTAAATGAGAGAGGTAATACCATGCTTCCGACAGGAATACTGCCAGTCGTGTATGTTAGGACAACCGAGCAAGCGGTTTCGTCGGCCCATCTGCACATTCTTTCACATAGGTGGAAATATTTCCTCAGTTCCTAGTGATTTATCAACGCCCAACAGGATTAGCTTGGTGCTTATGTTGGCCGGAGTGAGATTAGGTGATGAATCTGAGGGTCAGTTAGGGTTGGAAGTGGTGATGTGTGTTCCTGCTTCATTTAGGTTGCTATAGGCAAACGCCTATCAGACAAGTCTTTTCTCTGCTGCCACGGAATTTGAAGTAAAGCGTCTTGAAAATCCCATAAAAGATGGCGTAGCAGCTTTTGGCGTGGTCAGGGTGGCTATATGCTCAAAGAATATCCTGCGCCGGTCAGTAATGGATTTTGTGGGCGGTAGTTGGTAATCCCTGGGTTAGTTGCTCACAGCTGCTGTGCACCGATTACGACAATATGTGTACGTCTAATGTGAGGCCCTGTCTTCTTTAACAGGAAATCCATTGCCCAAAACCAGCTTTTTTCCCCGTCAAACATCTGGCTGGAGGTTTGAAATGGGCGTGAGGTGTGGATTGTAGCGGAACTAGCTATTACGATGTTCACCAAAATGTTCTTGTACTGTTGTACGCTCGTTAGGTGACTGCCAGTTGGCTTGAGATAGGTGTCCCCGCATTTGTCGGGAGTTGGCTTATCTGAAGTTGCGCCGAGAGGTCGTTGGAGGGTAAGTATTGGTAACACCACGTGTTTGGTTGGAGCTTTCTGTGCCATGATTGTTTGTGTTTATTAGCGCACCAATTTCGACAAAACCTACCGTGTGGGATTCGATGGTGATCACTGTGTCCAGTCGGGATGGTCTGTGACTTCCACTTTACAGTTTGTCTGACGTGCCCGGTGAGTCATACTTTCTGTACGAAATTGTATAACTAAGCGGCCGCGGTGCACTGATAAGGTTTGCGTGTGGTGAGTTGAAGTCATCTGGAACGGTGACACGCCGTTCTTGGACTGCAGTAGTTCGTCTGATGACGCTATACATTCTTCCATGCCACTGTAAGACTACATATGATACGTGATAGTTGGAGCCAACGATGGTGTGACGAGCGCAGTGTACTGACAGTTACCCACAAAGACTTACCAATTAACAGCAAGACCGGTGCTCTTCTTACGGTTGCGCGTGATTCTGCTGACCAATTGATCATTGTGAACGACAAAGCAACCAGGACGGTCTATCTCATGGTCAAATATGTCAGGCATTAGCCATGTTTCCACAGCACTTTTGAGTTGACAAGCTTTTTGAATTTTTGCACTTTGTTCTTTGAAGGAAGTTTATTAATAAACCCACATCGCCAGCTATATACGTACGTTTGTGTACTTTTTTGGACTAGTGGCTTCCTTCAGATTAGCAACGGGTATTTCCTGGTCTAAACCGACTCTTTCGAGATCAATTATGCCAGGACTTTTGTCTGTGTATTAGGTTAAGGTCTACTGAGAATTTCCGGTATTCTTGTCATCATAACCACACTTGCAGCCATGGGAAGTATATCGGAAACAAACGTTTTACGTTCATATCTTGATTTATCTACATGGAGCCGGGGCTCGGATGGGAAATCTTGTGAGTGTGCCACCTCTCAATCACAGTGAGTTATGTGATCCTTATTAGTCTGTGGCCTGAGCTGGAGCTCAAGTTTGCTGTCACGGAAGACGCTGAACTGACTACGCTCCGCACTCGTCTGTTTTCAGGTTTACTTTATTTCGACAAAACCCCCTAGCCAATCCGGTGCTCATGAACAGGCAATGCGTTCGCATCTTTCAACTCTCCTACTCCGTGCATAACCAAATTACACACTTGTTATGTTTGCCGTTTAACAGCGACGATGTTCGTAATACGACGGAGCTAAAAATTGGGTGAAAGATCCGTGTAGTATCGTCAAGCGACTGCGCAACGAAGAGAAGAGCAGGCCAGTGTGCACAAATTTTGTATTGGATTGCAAGGTCACTTTTATCAATTTGAACAACAAGTAAGGGTGATACAAAAGTTGTACAAAAGTGAAGCAACGTTTGTGAACAAAAATGAGGAAAACTCTACAGAATTATTTTCAACCAATCAGATTGAAGCTGGCATCTACGACTTGTACGTTCCTTTTTAGGTCAAATTTGACCTAACACGCGTTAACGCGCAGGAGGCTTGTGGCGTCGTAACGACATGTGTTCCGTTCGCGGTGCATTACTTTACAATCTGAAGTTTTTTCAGCATCCCGCCTCCTTTGCGAATAAGCAGTATTTGTCTAAAACACATTATTTTGGGTATTACTGTGTCCAACCGAGCCGTTCGGCTGGTCATTCCCATTGGCAAAATGTTAGACATACAAAGGAAGCTAAGGACAAATTGAAATCCAAGGCATCACAGTACTATCTACGTGCAGTCGCGGCCGCAATCAAAGGTTGGTTTTTGTTGTGATATATCATTTCTAGCTGGTAACGGCTTGCGCGATCCAAAATTGAACTCACATTTGGCCGCCGTCCTTGCCGAGGCAAAAGCAAATTCCGTGCCACTATCAACATTAGAAAGAGCTCTCAAGTCTGAAGATACGACTGATCCTTATTTACTAGAAGTCCAGGCTCAAGGCGGGTTGTTTGTTTTGATCGAAAGTTGTGCCAAATCCGTAAACAACGAACGACAACGGCTAGCCTCTCTCGTGAAGAAATACGGGTAGTGTTTCACACAGGTCTGTAAATTTTCCCAGATGTTCTGTATCTCCTGGTTCGGGAAAAATCGCTCAGGAGTTTTTTGATCACGTTGGTTTAATAACGTTTCATGGCAACCCCGAAAAGAATATTTCAACTCTTGATGATGCGACTAACCTTGGCATTGAAATAGGGGCAAGTGAAGTTGAGCAAATTTCCACGGACGGGAATGTTTCTTTCAAGGTAATTTATTTTTGGTAATGTTCTGATGATAGCTTAGAGGGACATTCAGGATGTCATCCTGCATCGAATACTTCGTTAGTTTGTGTTTTTCAATTACGCGGATTTATCTGAATGACGTTTTATGTATATACGGGTTTAGACATGTGAGATTGCATATCATCCCTGGTATCGTATGGGACAGGAGTTGAAAAACTTCTGCGTACGCTGCTCCTTCAAATGTTGTGCAATTCTGTGATTGGCTTGCACATCGATTGGTCTGTTGGTTGATTTTTTTGAGGTTGGAAGTATGGTACTTGTATGATATTTCCGTCTTAATGTATTCTGATATAATTCAGTGACGCAGGGTTTGTAGTTTCACACCAAACGCAATCTCGGTGTAACAGTCAGTTTGTGGTCCGTCCGTTTGAATCACCCAGACTGCCTAAATAGTGTGTGTAAAGTATGCTGATTGTTGAAACAGCTAGCAGCAGTCAAGCGTCTAAGAGGTTGCCTTGTGTTTCGCACAGAAATGGGAAAGCTACGGGAAAAGGAAAACGAAGGAAAATAAACGAAGACGAGGAAATGATATTAATGGGTAAACGTGGTTGTGTGTTCACTCGTTTCTTGCGGCGCAGAAAGTGTAGTACTTGTGAGAATGCCGCGCCTCAAGTTGTCTCGGTATGGTCTGTGGTTTTTGATATTTTCATATCCTTCAGTAACTTCAGTTTCTGAGCGGACGTCGGGTGGTTGCTCGGCCTCTGGTCACGTGAACCGCGAATCTCTGTTGCATGGGTGCGTATTAAATATGACAGTCAATATTCGAGTGCCGTAGCCGGAAAACACCATGTTATTATGTTGTGTAGACATGAGTCCACATTCACCTCCGATGGGTTTGGGAGAAATAGAGTAACAGTAACGATCACTGGGATAGAAGTAAGTGTTGACAACAACGGGAAGAAGGAATTGTGAGCGAGCATAACGTCAACGAGTGGTTAGTGCAAAGTGACCAAACTTAATAGAGCGGGGTCGTGAAAGGCACGCATACAAGGGCACTCAGATCAGTAACGCACACACATATTGGGAATCATATACACAAATACACGTCGAGAGCTGGACGTAATAAGAGTACACCGTCGTTAGTAGCCATCTAAGTAAGAGCCAGTTATCAAGGCGCTTGAATGTTTCGAAAGTAGTAGCCCACACAACGTCCGCNTATATTTCGTACTGTTGCGGTAGTTGAGGGAGTTTTGAGTATTTTTGCGGTAATGGTTGCAAATCACGTGAGGTGCCCATCATAAGCGGTTTCTGGCTGTGATTGCGGCATATGCCCCACAGACTGTAGTCAACAATGGTTCTCATCACCAGCCGACTGAACTTTTACGCTTCGCGTTGCATACGAGCATTGTTGTACTGGTTGGAGACTTGAACGCCCAAGTGGGCTGGCTAAGCACTGGCGAGCGTGATTTATTTGGCTCGCATTCTTACAGTACTCGTTTAACAGACAATGGTGAACGTTTTTTGCAGGTCTCTGTTGAGAACGCTGTTTCTGGCCGGTACTAATTTGTAGTTTATGCACTGATAACAGTCTGCTTGTGACGACTGCTAGTTTCCGTCGTTCTAGATGTCAGTGCTTCACCTGGTGACCTCCATTGCCAGTCAGTCGAGGAAACGAGTTGATCCCCTAGGCGTCAGCTACCGGTGGTTTGGTTGTTTCCAAGACTGTATGTTAGTCTGGAGAACTTATGTGGATTCCGATTGCACATGGCACGTTCCAACTGCGCTAGGCAGTTTGACGGGAAGTAAGTTCGTCGTCAAACGCAAATTGACGTATATAAACGAGCAAGGAGTTAAACATTTAACACCTACCAGAGTACAATTACCTCGAGTCTAAAACCCCATTAACTGTACGACTTTGATTCACGCTGGACACATATATTACATACAATGCGCAAGTGTGGTACTGCTGTTCATTTAGCTGCCAACCGCTGTGTTCCTGTGTGATCACTGGAACTTTTAAGCGCACGCCGGTATATGGTAGTCTGCCATGTCGAGCACTGTTTGCCGATGCTGTGGCTGACTAGCTAATGTGCGAGATGGACAGATGATGACCTGGCGCAGACAAACCGAAGTTCACGAAAGGGTTGGTCACTGTAGGTCGGGTTCGTCTCCCGGGCTGGGGCCCTCGCGACTCACAGAGTCGGTGGCTTGAGACGTTAGGTGAGATGGCGGCTAATCCGGGCTCAGGGGACTATGTTGTTTGGCGGGGTTTTCTTTGAAATAAGTGCACATATGACAGACCGTGTCGTTCGCCACCTGACCGGTACTGGTGCCACGCCTTCAGGATAGTTGACCAAGGTTCTACTTGTCTTTCTATATCTACTCATCTGTTGTCAAGCAGGTTACGTTGGGAGGACCACAAGGCGGCTATCGGAAAGGATTCGTGAACACCTACCGAAATGGCTTCGCAGCGGTTCGAGAAAGCCTATTTCCAGTGCGATTGGCTCCCACTTACTTGACACTGGCCATCAAATAAATCCGGATGAAGCGTTCCGAGTAATCTACAAGGTTCGTCATTCCTGCTCCAGAGCTGTCAGAGTGCGATTGTTATCAACGGCCGAGGCTATTGCTATCAGACTCCACAACCCCTGCCTATGTGCCCAAAAACAATTCGTACAAACCCTCCACCTCCCCTGGCCAATCATTCCACATCCACTTGAAACCCGAGCAAGCATGAACCACTCGACACTGATGAACGCATGTCTCATGATAGGCACGGAGAGATTAGGTTGATTCCTTGTTGCATCGATGTTGTTCGCAGTCATTGTGCTCCGTAAACCAAGCAAACTGCACGAAAAACTTATCGGTCAGGTGCGGGCCGGGTTCCGCGTTAGCCGTAGTTACATTGATCAAATCTCTGCACTCGTCCAGATGCTTGAACTCCGCCATTCATATAGAAGATCAACAATTCCTGTCTTTTTGGACATCAGAAGGGCCTTTCATTCAGCTGACAGAGGCTGCACCCTAAGATTGCCTATCGAGGAAGGATGTGCCCGAGAAATATATTGACATCCTGAAAGCATTTTACTGTCAGACCTTGAATCGGGTTAGCGCTTACGTCAGCGTGTCGCTGAACCTTAGCTGTTCAAGTGAGATGCAACTGGGTTGTCTAGCCCTCTCTTCACTGTTAACGTTTGTGGTGAGCGAGATCCTAAGATGTCCCGTAACGAACTGTGAATATGATTGTTTGGGAGTGCATAAAGGCACTTAACTTTGAGCCTTAGAATTTATGGACGGCATTGTTGTAATCGGTGTGAGTTCACGTGGAGCCCAGATCATCTTACGCAGACCAGAAGTTTCAGTTCGTTTCTTTGCACCTACTAAGTGCAAGGTGCTGTAGCAAAGGGAGAACTCTACTTCTGCTCTTTATTTGCTGTTGAGCCGTTGGAGGTGTTTAAAGAAGTTCATGCATCTTGGGAGCTGCATCGGCGCTCGTTAAATGTCTAATATGGCAATTGTCATAGCTCAGGCTCAGATGACGTTCACCAGTTTACGCCGTCTGTGGCGCTGGCATGTTCTCAGTCTTTCCACGAAAGGCAAATTGGGCATTACCGCTGTCAGAGCGGTTCTATCGTATGGTGCTGAAACCTGGTCCGTCCGCCCGTCAGACTGTTGATGTTTCCGAAGCATCAGCTGTGCATGATGAAAACGGCGTATCACCAATGACGAAGTTCGCCAACGTATATTCGGTACGAGTAGACTCTGTCGACCCCTGAACATGTGTATCTCGTTTTAAAACTTTCGTTGATTTCGCCAGTTCTCGCAAATGCCGACTCCCCGCCCGCCGCGCCTTACGTTGTTTGCGAGTGGTGGGTCAAGTTGAAAGCGGCGGCCTGGTGGTTGGCGTGTAACTTGCGTTCGATGTTTGAAGGCACTCACACTGAAGCTTGCTTTAGTAAAGCGTTCCTGGCTTACTGCCTGAGGTCAACGAGACAATAAGCAGTTCTGGTTAAATGGTGCCGTCTGGTATAGCGAAGACTCCATGGCCCTGGTGTTACAAATCTGGTTGTGCAGTGGTGGGCTTTGCTTTCCCTCTTCATCCTTTTCCTATGGCTCACACAATCCTTTTTTACTTTTCACACACCGTGACGCGTTCACCACTTCCTTTGGTCTTTTCTTGTTAGATAAAAGATATCTGCCTGTAACGTCCACTGCGCGCAGCAGTGCTCAGAATCAGACATCAATGTCTTATTCACTGCGCCCTCGGGCTAGGCAAGCCCCTCACTGCCAAGTGAGTCAGACTTGAGTCATTGGCTCCGGGTAGGGTCCCCCAAGAAAACCCTGTATCCTGTTGTCTCGCAGGTCAGACTTTTGAGTCAGAGACTCGGGGTGGGGTCCCTCAAGTCAACCCCCTTCCGCGGCATAAACGACCGGGAAGTATCAGAAGTTATCGCTCTCCCGACAGTGACATTACTAACCCAATACGACTTTCTCCTACTGTTTTACCCCCCATTTCTTCTGCCTTCCATGTGCCTTCGGGCGATAATTGTTTTCTGAGGCCAAGACAACCGGTAAACATTGGCGCCTTCAATGTCCGCACTCTCCGACAAGTCGGTCAGCAAGCTGCTCTGGCTAGTACTCTCTCAAGTCTGGAGCTTGATGTGTGCTGCGTGTCGGAGACGCGAGTCTACGATTCTAGCACCGTTATCCACTTGAGCTCACCTCTAGATAACTCGATTCAAGCGCTTCTCTCTCAGGGTTTCTGGTGACGCCGAAGCTGAATCTCGTGGTCAAGCTGGAGTGGGAATCGCACTGAGTTCCAGAGCAGAGCAATGTTTGCTCGATTGGATCCCAGTGAACAGTCGCTTGTGCGCTGTCAGACTCAATACATCGGTTAAAGTCTGTCGACGCAAATCAGAAAGACGTTGTGTATTCATTATATCGGCGTACGCTCCAACGAATGGTTCGGATGATACCAAGGATGCGTTCTATGACGCCCTCGTTGACCTTCTGAAGCAAACTAAACACTCAGACATCATCATACTAGCGGGCGATTTGAATGCTCAGCTTGGTCGTCTTTCTCCAAAAAAGACAGATATTTGCCTATCTAGCAAGCATTATTCACATGTTTATTGTATACTTTTTCCTCCCCTATCTCCCAAGGATGCTGCTTCCGCTAGTGCCTTGTCCGAACAGCCACATGCTGAAGTGTGTCCTGATGAAGAACCATCATTCCATCCCGTTGATTCCGACACAAAACAAACTGGAACGGAATTGGTGTCGGCGGAATCCACCGTAGCAATCTCAGTCCATGGCGTACTACCGCCTCCGTTGCCCCCTTCCCCATGGAGAATTCAGGAGCCGACCCCGACGATGCTGCCCTTGGCAAACCCATCTAAGAGGTATGTGATGCACCAGATAGCACTCTACACGGCTCGCAAACAAGAACTTGAAGCAATTCATGCAGATTTACGCGCACGTATTTGGTCCGAGAATGCGGAAATTCGTCGTATACAAGTAGGTTTTTCTTCCACGAATATAGTCACTGTCATTCCATTGATTCCGGACATAACCATTTACTGTTTATTGTTCCGCATGGCAGTCCTGCATCGACCACCTCCTGGATACTGGTGGAAAACGTGTGCAACGGATTTACGACGCTGAGTTTGCTGCGATACAGTACAGCCCTTTGGCGATTCATTCCCAGCTGACCGGACACCATCCGGTTCGTATACAGCAGAATTGGGCAAAAATAGCAGATCAGTTAAATACAGAAAATGAGGAATACAGCTTGTCCAAGAAGGAGGCTTTCTGTCTAATTGACGTGCCGGACGGATCGGATTCTTCTGGGACTAGAGATGAAGACAGTGAACACGACAACAGCGACTCGGCGGAGGACAAGGAGAAACTGGTGACACCGGACGATAGTGATGACTCTCAACCGATGACTTATTCACGATTAAACAATGAAGAAGATGAACCGGACAAAGAAGAAGTTGTCGGATCTAGTAAGACATATCGTGAACCTAGTTCGAAAAGTGCATCGCCCACTTCGCTGTCCCCATATTTAGTGAACACAAGATCCTGTGAAGAGGAAGAAGAGGAGGACGAGGAGGATGCAAAAGCCTGTGAGGCGGAATTGGCACGTACTTTACACCAACTAACTTTGGATAATGCTCGTCTAGAACGACTGAATGGTCGTTACTTAGAAGGTATTCAGGCGGAAAGGAACCGATGTGCGGAATTAAAGGTAAACCCTCAGGCAGCTAAACATATTTTTGTCCACTAACGTGCACAATTGTGATCCAGCCATCCAACTGCCTAGAATTAGAATCAATAAATGTATACCTGTGTAGTGGAGTTAGTTGGCTTGCGAATTAGGGATGCTAACCTACATTGTGCCCATCTAACATCTGACAGCAACACCTCAGTGATTAACACTGATGCGTAACTGAGCAACGTCCACCATTTTATTACCGTTACTAAAAACCGCAATGCTTTGGTGACTCGATGTCTTGATGTACACACCTAAAACGTGCGGGTAACTTGCTTTTTCAATTTTCATAGGAAGGTCGCAGATTGGCGAAAGTTGAATATGCTTGTGCTCAGTTTATTGCGTCAGACGACTCAAAAACGATCAGTAATGTTATGGACATGAAGAATTCTGTGAAGAATGAACAAACCATTGGGTGACAAAAGATAAGTCCTATCAGACACTTACCGAACGCACTTCGGCTTGCAAAGGAAGCAGTTGACTAGAAGTGACCGTGACAGGGCAAACATGGAATTGCTCAATCGGAATCGTTCTGTTGGCTAAGCGATTAAAAAAGTCGACTTAATTTCCCGAATGTTTCACCGCCCGCTCTTGGAAACATCAGTTGATGGTGCTGTCTCGACAGACTGTGGTCGGATGTTGCAGATTATGCATACTGGGAAGCCGGACGTATGTTGTCTCTAGGACAATCTGCTGATTTAACGTTAACTTCAGCCACTCACACTTGAGATGATGATTTTGACCAGATCACATCGTTTTATTTGCTGATGCCAAATCTCACTTGTGATATATCTGTAGGACATAAATCAATGTGGTTTTATTGCTCTTTGATGCATCTTCTGAATAACAGTATTGTTCAGGAGATGCAGGAAAGAAGCTTCAATTGATGAAAAACCTTTCGTGCGAAGTATTTTAAGTAAACAGCCGACGTACCTGTATTATGTATACATTATATATACAATACTTACTGTACGTTACATTGACTGCTTGCTCCGGATTAATTGGTCCTACATATACCATGTCTATTGGTTGTCTTTTAATCAGCATACGACTATCCTCGTTACTTCACACTTGTTCGTTTCATATTACCTGTAAGAATGTCTCACTACTCGCGCCGTCAGTATGCAGGTTGGAGATATACTAGGATCATATAGATTGAACATCACCTCACAATTGATCGCAGCTGTCGCATTCCCATAGACTTTCCAGTCGGCCCCTTTCGAAAAGAAGCACTAGACTCGAGTTTCGCTCTCATTGAGCTCGTCAGTAGTGCATATCCTTGTC
>LOND01029206.1:2787-14178 GCA_014220965.1 Paragonimus kellicotti
GATCGCAAGCTTCTGAAGGCAGAACTGATTCCTTATTATGCTATACCAGACGAATTAACTGTTGTTAACAGGTGTCTGTTACGTGGGACCCGCTTCGTGATACCCGAATCTCTCATTGCGGAGGTACTTAGAACTGGACATGAAGGACAGCCCGGTATTGTGAGAACTAAGGCACGAATTCGTGAATACTATTAGTGGCCACGTATGAATTCGAGCGTGGAAACCGCTGTTAGGAATTGTACAGCTTGCCGACATTCTGATAAGAGTTCAAAACCTGTCGGTGCCTCTATACAACCCATCCAGTATCCAATGCAGGTTTGGGTGAAGTTTGCAGTGGAAACGTCCCACAATACAAAAAGAATGTTCTTTTGGCTAATTGCTTTTATACAAAATGGCCGGAGGCTCATTTATGTGGAGAGACTACAACGACTGTCATTATTAACTGGTTACGACACTTGTTCGCTCGATTCGGCTTACCGGAGGAGATCGTAACTGATAATGGGCCGCAGTTTCGCAGCTACGAATTCAGTCAGTTTCTGAGTCATCATGATATCCGTCATGTGCGAACCGCTCCATACAACCCTTCGGCTAATGGAATGGTGGAACGCCTGAATCGGACGCTGAAGGAAACGATACAGTCAGCTCGACTGGAAGGTGAATCTTGGGACTCAGCGTTCCCGACATCACTGGCAGCTTACAGAACCACACCACATACTGCTACAGGTGTGACACCAGCGAAATTAATGTTTGGTAGAGAGATACGAACGAAACTTAATGCGGCGCACATACAAAGATCGGTAATGAATCAAGAAGAATTGGAGAGGAGGAGAAGGTACCAAGAGAGCTACAAAAAAGCAGGAAATCAATGTACAGTTGGCACTTACGTGAGAGTGAAAAAAAACAAAAAAAAAGGCGAAAGTTCGCTTTCTGCACCGGTGGCAGTGAGAGAAGTAAGAGCTCCAGGAACATATATATTGGATAACAATTCAATGGTCAATGCAAGACGGATGTGTACTGCGTTAAAGAACACGAAACCTAGGGAAGAACCCACAATCGCTGAGCCGGTAGTAAGCGATCAAATATCAAGAACTCAAAGTCTTCCACGAAGATCGAGACGGACAAAATATCAAACGCTGAAATACGGAATGTCAGACGCGGAGGGAGGAGGTGGTGTTGTGTCCAATCGAATGCAAGTGAGCCATGCAGTTGGCCAATCAGATTGCTCTGACCTTCAAGCGATCGATGACACTTGCGAGGTGGCGGCTGCCTGTACCGTGCCGTTGCTGTAATAAAGCGTACTTTCTGGTGGTATTTTCCGTCGTTCAATTCATATCACTAGTTGATCTCCATCTCCCATGATTACTGGAGGGCCTATTTAGCATTGCTGATTAGCCTGTGACTGCCTCTGTTTGAGTCAGTAATCAACATCAGCTTCCATTACAAGCAGCAAGTTGTTTTGTTCCCTCTGAGCAAGTGGTTAGTCAGCTTTCGCACGGCCGTTAGAGTACAGAAGTTTGGAACGAAGGCAATGCACCTTACGTAAGATATGTTCGTCTGATCCGTATAAGCTGAAAGTTGTAAACTATCCTGTCCATGTTTGGTTCAAGATTGTATTTTCCGTGCTCTACCGTGTATTACCATTTTTATTGTTATTATTACGATTTTACCCAAGAATTTCCTTTACTTCATTACACTTCCTTTATTTAGAACTATGTGTGATCCGATGGCCACAGGCAAAGGGTTTCCTGAGATGTTGTACGCATTTACTCGGGAAGACTTTGCAAAAGATTCGACAGATTCAATTCGAGCGGAATTCACTTCCAACATGCAATACATGGAAGAGGGTTATTTTGTTATTATGTATTACTTTATGAACATCTGTACATGTTTGAAGAAGGAGGTGAGTTCTATCCTTTTCCCTGGTAATCACATTGATTCGAACCCTGGTTGTCACAGCTCGTCTCGTCCAATTTTGCGCAACCTAGCGGTGCATCCAATCCACATGTAATCACGTGCGTAAGCACATATAATCATATGTTCCGATACACTGACTATTCTGTACACTAATAATTTCACATCGGTTGATGATGAAACTTTTGTTACTTAAAAACCAAGCACGGTGAATAACCCGTGTGCAAACGGATTATCCGCATATCATTCTTTGACCGTCAGCTGCGTCTAGATCCATGCAGCAGCTGAGGAGTGAAATGCTTCTTACTAGGATTTTTCGCAACAAAATGCACGGCATATATAGGAAATGAATCTAAAAATACTATTGCCTGCACTGGTGACATGCTGAAAGACGTATAATAATTTCTCAGTGCTGAAAAAACAACTTTCCATTAGAGATAGCAACACAACTGTCGACGTTTTGCTTACGACGACTGGGGATGAGTTGAGAAGTACTGAGAGGTGATTATGATTTGATATTCGGATATCTATCCTACCGAGAAGTTCATTCATGCTTAAAAGTGCAGGCGCATGGGACCTGGGTAACACGCTTACTTACCCATTGCTCTGAAAATGCACAGGTTTAAATCGTTGCTCCCTAAAGTCAGGAGTCAGTGATAACTTAAAAGGCGGGGGTGACCGACGGATACTTCAGAATTATTGCGTTGACATTTGGCTGATTGCTTGATTTCTCTCATTCACACGCAAACTAGTTCTGTGTTCAAATGGTACGCACTACGTGCACCGTCTTGTCTTTCTGTGGTCTATGTTCGACTCGTCAAGGTTACTTTGATTTCTAGTTGTTCTGACATGCCTATTGCACCGATTAATTTGATTAAGCTGTCATTTTGAAGTGCATTTTGCCGGACTCCGTTCTTTCCAATACTGCGGTTAAACAGCATATTAGTGTCGCAATGAAAATTGCTTGTCCAAGGGTTCTCTATATTCAACCCACCTTTAGACATTTGACGGATGTTGCTAATCTTCCTACTTGCACTGTGCTTAATAAATCACCTGAAATAAGATTTCTCTACAACGTTTTATAAGTAAAAGGACAACATTAGTTTGACATCTACAATCTACGGTGGAAATCTGATTTAAACTTACTCAGCGGTTGATAGAGTCATTGTCCTCCGGGTCTGTACCATTCTTCTCCTGATGCTACGCTAATGACATATTTATTGAAAGACATTCAGTCAGACAGCGACCTAGCACCTCTCTTTATAAGCAGGATATCAATCGGGGATTAGTGCCACATGAGGGATTGAACTGCACTGTTCACAACCTACTTTTACTATGCTGGTGATATCGACTAGCACCTTAACTTGCATCCCAGAGTATTCACCAACCGCAATTTGCGCTAACCTGTTTCAATGAGCCGCCTTTGCTTGAGCTTTGTCAAGAAAACGCTTGAGATCTTATTTTGCACACATTTTAATTGTCTTTGTGGCCCATTTGGGTCTGTGAGGACGAACAGCTTCCTTGTCAGTCAGTCGAGAAAGATCAAGAAATTACAAATGAAGTCGCTCCTTAAGTTTTCCGTACTCCATATGGTAAAAAAACAAGAATTTAGAGACGAGTCTTTTATGTTCCAAAGGCCTGCCACGATTTTTGTCGTAATTAGTTGCATCGTCTACAACATATTTCGGTAATCCATCGCCTATTGAAAGTAGACCAAACAATCACACATGCCTTTGAGCACTCGATTTGTTTGCATGGACTGGTAGCTTAGATGACTTTGATGTCATCTTTGAACGTTTCCGATAGGCGAATCGTGATGGTGTTATCCAGGTAACAGAACGTTTCAGCTCACTTGACTTTCTGATAAATTTACTTGAGATGGCATCCCTGAAAAATGATGTCATGACACCTTTTACAGCTTTGGTCTTACTGGCTGTCTACCAGTCTTCATGACTAACATAACCACCCAAGGTGTATAGCATTGGACAACCTTCAATTGGGTAGCTCATCTACTGATAGCCAGCAAATACCGTGTGATGAGAAAGCCGATAACTTCACCAAACCTAACGGAAGATTTCGTAGAACACTAACACTTCTGTGGTCAGTGTATTCCCTTAGAAAATTGGCCAGATGAATTTACTCCAACAAGTTATGGTGATGCCGCGTGCGTCAAATTTAGCAGTCTGTTTCTTCTTTAAACTAGTCACGGACTACCATTTTGTCGCTTATCATCCAATTGACGACCAAAGACACCCTTTTTGGTGTAACGCCGAATAGTGCTAGAGAAAAAACAGCCATGGTGACTAACAGTAAAGGTGGTTCATATCTGTCACATTGTGTCAATAGGACTATTCTGGGTCAGCTGATCGACCAAGCATGATTGGGTGCATGCTATCGAATCGCCTGATTTCTCGAATTTAGAACAGGATAGTTTGCAAATTAGAAGAGGATAGTTTGCAAATTATCTCCTTTGATCAACACAAGCTGTCCATCCTTTCTTAGTACGATGTGATTAACAGTAAATTATGGCCTGTTTACTGATGACCAAGACCTGGTGTAAACCGACGTGAACACAGAGCATTCTCGAAGTGACTGGACCCCAAACGGTTTCTGATTGTATGATTAGCCCCCAACCGTACACAAACACATTGTACGTCATTACCAAGCCCAGATGTTATACTATCTAGTGAAAATTTAACACGGAGTTGGATCTAACATACATTATTGCTTACTACAACTGTGCCTCATGCGTAAAGCAGTTTACGTCCTCTAAAAGCACATGGCATCTGCATGGATGATACTGTGGTCTGGAAAAAGCACTACCATATCGAGCGTCAGTGGAAAAAGTCAACGGCGTGCCAAATTCTGATCAGATTACACTTACTATTGTAGGATAACTAAGGGACTATTTTAAGGTGTCCAAATGATGGAAGCATTCCTTATGAAATGCTGTCAAATAAGTATTGTAGACGATTGCGACATCCAACTTACATGTAATGTGTACTTACTAATTGAATGTAAGAGAGATAGCTACGTTCAAACAGAGTTTTTAACTGACGTTCATGCCACATAAAACGTAACTAAGTTCCCTGCAGTGAATGCTTTCCGGGATCAGGATTTTCACAACAAATCTCATTTCCATTAACGTTATCTCGCCACCCTCCTCGTAACGTATTGTTGAGCGAGGAGACTACCTCAGTGGTTGTTACTGATGGTTTGATTGCCGAGCAACTGTAACAAAAGAACAGCTGATGTTTCACCATGTACACACAAGATTGGATCAGACGTCAATTCATGAGATCTCAACTTCTCAACTGTAAGAACTGGCTACATGGCGTTTACATCTGCGGGACACCCAACAAACTGGTTTGCAAATGAGATAAGGAGGACATCTACTGGACATCTCGATTGCAGACGGTTTTAGGGCATCCCGCTCCGATACTCATCTTTATTTCACAAGTAACTCTTCCAAACTACGCGATATAAACGCAGCTGAACCCGATGAGTCATCAGCCCCTGCTAGATTTCCAATCGGAGACTAGTGTTATGCCAGAAAATGGATGATTAGGGTTGTTTGTTCGAAAACTCAACACCGGGGACATGTGGTTCAGCTCGAACATGAATAATCGTTTGCATATACCAATAATCCTGGGACACCATGGTCAGCAATGCCAATTTCCCGTATGGAAAACGCCATTTTCTTCCTGTCGGATGTCAGTCAGTGTTCCTTATGTATTTTTCCCCCCGAATATTTCAGTATCCAAATACGTGTCTCTGCCTGGCTACTGACATTAAATGTGATATGATCGTTCATTCTCACTACACGGGGGGATAAGTAGCCTCCAACCTAGAATACGAACGCGACCTGTAATTTCCAACCAACTCATCATATGCCGGATTTAAAAATTCTCCTTCTTAACAAGTACCGTCATATAAATTTGTATTCATACTAGTGTGTTAAAAACACGGTGGAATACAGCAGTTATAATATAGGTGACATATGCCGTGACCTAACCCTTTAAATAGTGTTCTGACACACTTCCATTTCACACGCATTGCGTGAAATATGTTAAATCGTAAGTGACATGTAAAACAGGGCTATTTCAATGAGTCGGTATATTGACTATATATTTGTAAACTATGTCTTAGATACGATGAATATAAAAGTGAGTGAGTTTAGCTTCGATTCACGGTCGGACTGAAGTTCGCCCAGATCGCAGCAAGATTGAAGAACTATGGGAATATTATTTAGATGTAGTAACGGACATGATGCACTGGCGCGTACCACATTCTAAGACCCTAAAAAGACGGTCGACTGATATTACTTGATATTCGACCCTCCGTTTGTGTGAAGAACGATAAGATTTCTCATGGATCCACTATTGGCCACATTGGCTGTTAATAGAAATTGGTTGACTCGTGTTCGTCCACCTACCGTGGTAGCTGCCATCAGAGACGGCGGCGGGAAGTTGTTTAGGAATGAAATAGAACGCGTCTTTCGCAAGGGCTAGGGTGGGTGTCTCGGCTAATTTTAAGACACGTTGTGGTGACAAGAGAGCAATGTTTCTTGAAGCTTAATAGGCGTGTATATCAAACACAGTAAGGGACTTAGTTAGAGTTTACCGGCGAGGTGAAGCATGGGGCCAGACTAGGATAGAACTAGTTGAATCGTCGTGCCGAACTTGCGATGTCTAGCGATTACCGATCACTTGTATCGCGGATGCAACCCGAGTAAGCAACGAGGAGAGTTAGGGAGTGGGTGTCTTGAGGCACTTGGGATTGTCGAAACGAGTTCTTATCGTGTAATCACTAGGTATTTCTGCACGGATGGAGATAGTTAGAGTGATGATCGGATACTAAGGAGTCGCCCACGCCCTAGTCGTGGTTCGCCACAGTGACGACATGCGAACGCTGGCGGCTGTGTTGCGCGCGCGGGCCGAACTGGCGCGAAGGGTGGAGAGGTGGACAGATGATGAGCTGGCGGTAGAAGAGAGTGAGAAATCGTGTTTACGAAGGGACGTTGCACGTAATGCAGGACTCTCTGCCGCTGCGGGCCCTCGTAACTCACAAAAGTCGTGGCTTGAGACTTTAGGTGAGATGCGAGGTATATATACGAGTATCAGTGGCGTAATCTTGTTCGACTCGATTAGTGATGGGAGATGTCTAAGAGCTTACATGATGCGGCGGTCGTGAAAGCCGTAAGAGCAGGCTGCTGTGATGACGCCTTACTTTCATTACAGCTCCGCCGGTGTTATGTTATCATAGGATATGATAGGCCCTTGATTGTTGTATGTTTAAATATAGACGTAGCTATATTTTTCAGTTAGTTCCGGTCCACTTACACCTCGCTCTTTTTCTTTTTTCTTTCTATATATAAGTCTTTTTTTTCCTTTTTCTTTGTTCTTCGTGGTTGTGTGGCAGTCAAGCATCAGTGTGAACCACTGATGTATTGCTGTCTATGATGATGATGATGATGACATTTTATTTTCAATATACTTGTTCAGTAAACGCCTAAACCAACCAACATTTTTATACGAGACTTGCTCCGTCTCCGTCTTTTAAATGCTCCTACGTGCACCGGCATAACTAGAACGAATCACGTCACTCGGATTACAGTTGCGATGAGTGAATAAGCCAGTAATTCAGTGTCATTTGGATGCCAGCTTAACGACCAGATGCACTACACCAAATGGCTTTAATTTAGCGCGCCCACCTGATTAAACTACTGTATTAATCATCAGACATCTGTTCTGGTATTTGTTACTTATTGACGAGAATGACATATCGCAGCAAGAAATGCTGATTGCAAACGCGTTCGGACAGGGAAAAACATGAACGTTGGGATAGCAACCAATGAGATGAAGATGGTCTTGATAAGTCGAACTTTAGACACAGAAGGACGACTTGGCGTAATTGGGGAAGTGCGTATCCGTACAGTCACAGGGAGTTTATGTATTCTGTCTCAAGAATTATGTGCGGAAGTACGTGAATGGTTAAGCGATCTCCTATGGCTATACAGCTGTGTTCCATAAATAAAACAGTGAGATGAGAAAACGTACACCCAAACAAATGGCACTACGTTCGCTCAACAATTGGCCGTGATTTCCAACATAGCAATCTGTAGGGTTGATTGAAACACACCACTCTTCAATTACTGAGACAGCAGTAATCAGAATGAGATGTCGGCATCCTATTCACTGCGCCTCTCGGTTGGATTGGCCTCTGGATACCATGCGAGCGGGGTTTTAAGCCGTTTGTTCTGGGTGGGGTATCGCAAGAAAATCCTGCTTCCTCGCTAGTCATGCTTTGGGGCGCATACTCGGAGGTGAAGTCCAAAAAACCGGCTTTCTTTTCTCCCACATGGTCAAACTGTTGAATCAGAGACTGCGGCTGGGATCAGTATGAGACGCGCCCATGGACGCTTGATACTGCCCGTCGAGACATAGATTGTGAGTAAGCTGGTGGACTGACCGGTCGGCCAAAACGCCGCAGCAAACTGATCGTTGTGGCAGTGATCTGCTCTGGCGCTGACATCGCCAATCCGCGTGAGACAAGGATTAGAAACCAAGGCGAACTCCAGGAAGTAGGTGACCTATGCACCATCTACTGGATCGATTATCTAAAATAAGTTGTTCGGGAGCACAATGTATGGAATGCAGTCACTGACCACCTCAGTGACATGATAAGAGAGTAGTACGGCATCGCCCCTCGGATCAATTACAGGCATCTTCTACCTGGCCAAAGTAAATCCGCCGCAATTCTTACTGTTCATGACCCAACTGTCTGCCAAACCGTCTGTTCAATGGACCGGCTCCACGGCCAGCTGTCCGCCAAAATTTGCCCGACTCCGGTGAGTGACGAATTGTTTGTTCGGATCGACTGCAGCGCGCGAATTGGACTCGACTGAGCATCCTGGATGGGATTTTCGGACCTTATGACACTATTGTAGTTAGTGGGAACCATGTCAGCCTAATTTACTTATGTTTTACTCACGATCACATGCTTTATTCCAGTTAGTTTTCTCCGTTTGTAGGCAGTAAACTGTCTCTCAAGGGTCTACTGATGTCATGATCGTACCTTTGTTTGAAGACAAATGGAACAGGGCAGAACACTGACAATTATCAGGGTGTCAGTCTTCTGAGCTGAGCTGGAAATATTCTGGCGAGAGTTCTGCTCAACCGATCTAACAGAAAGTTCGGAAAACTAATGTTTCCGAGCAGTAATGTGCGTTCCCTGCGAGTCTCAGAACGATCGACATTGTGTTCGTTGTTCGGTAGTCCAAGATGAACGTCATAAACACAATCAATCATTGTATGTCCTCATTGTGAAGATCACCAGTACGTTTGATTCCGTTGGCGGTGAGGCATCGTGAACGGTGCCTGGCATATTTGGATGTCCATGTAAGTTCGTCAGTTTAACCAAAATACCGCATATAAGTATGAAGGCAAATGTGCATCTTGGGTATTCATTGGTAGGGCATGCTTTCGAACTCTGGGGTATTTTTGCTGGATTTTTAAACTTGGCTCAGGTACATGAATACACATTCTGGAGATATAAACAAAGTCTTCTTGAAGCCATCCGTCTCCCAACAAACCTGATTAAATGGTAAGGCCCTTCAGATGGCAATTATGGAAACGGATTACTTACATTTTACCAAGAATTTTGCAGTTGAGGTATTGGCAACTCAAGGTTATAAGACATCTGAATTAGCTTGGGTGCTAGTTATAAACATATTGTGGGAGGAATTGGTTTTATTCAAACTGAAAGAGCAGTGGTAAACAAGTCACAAATACATATCAGGGAACCTGAAAAGAGGTGCATCACCGATAGCACTTTGTGAAATCAATTGAAACATGTGAGTTTATTTTCGTATCATCGTTCAGATATTTAAAAATGTATTCATCATGACATGTTTTACCGCATAACACATACATACAGAACACGCACCTGCATTGTCCAAACCCTTGTTGGAATCCAAAAGCATGTACGAATGTGGACAAAAGTAACGGTGTATGTCGTCAGATTCGGGATCCGTCCAAGTCTGAAGTAATCTCACCCAGGTCGCGTCCGAAATTCAGAGACGTGTACAGTCGAGACTATATATGTGAATGCAAATCGGGATATCTGTACAATCGGACGTTGAAGAAATGTTTGAAGCACGTGACCCCATGTAAGCAAGACGAGTAAGTCATTGGAAGAGAAATTTAGAATACTAGGCGATGTTCATTTTTCTGAACTGTTTGCTGATAAAGGCAAGAATTGTAAGCACTGAAGGCATACGCGAACGTTCATTAAATCGGGTTACCTTGCTAACCTGTTTGCAATCCCACACAGGTTTTAGATAGGTTTCCTGGGACTTTCAACCAGTAAGGCGACTGGATCGAGTAGTAGACCTGTATGCAAACGATAACTAGTGTGCTACTCAGTGAAAGGTTTTGCTACCAGGTTGTATCTATCTCACTTTCTGCTCTGTGTTTCAACTTGAAGCGTATTTTCGACATGCTGTTACAAGCTGTTCATTTTACAGTTGTGTTGTCACTTGTTCCTACTAGTTCCCTGTTCTTTCCGATTACATTTGTTCGAACAAGTTTCCTTGTGATTTGTATTTAGGATGATTGTATAGAACTATATTATCTCCGGATAACCACAGTAAGCTAAAATGTCTCATCAATACGGTTGTTTATAGCGGGAACATATCTAGTAATATTCCGACTTGTGGAAAAGCGTCAAATGATTTAGTAGGAGATGGACCACCTTATGTTTACGCACAGGTATATAACGCCTCATTCATACTTAAGTACTCATGTGTCACTACCAACTGCTATCAGTTTTCGATTTTACGAGAACACTTATAAGCTGTTCCGTGCTTTAGCCTTTAGCTGTTCTTTTGTTCTGGCATTCAGCTGCTTAGTTATCGTACATCATAGGGTTATAGGCGTGGTTTTGGGTTCTCCTATTCTGCAGGGCAAATGAGTGGTAGTGTAACATTAGCACCCGACAGAATATGAATAGTATTGCATTGGCTAGAGCGCAAGGTTAGTTTTGCTGTAGAGAAACGTAGCACTGGCTGTATAAATAAATACGTATTCAGATACATCATTGAGTTTCTTTACTCAGGAACCCCGTAATCCCTGCAAACTCTTCCACGGTTTATGCGGTCCGCATCAATGCTATCGCAATCCAAGAAATCGCATCAAAGGCTATTCATGTGTTTGTCCACCAGGGATGCGTAGCTCGAGTCACGAGAGCCCGCAATGTGTGAATATCAACGAGTGTAACGAGGTGGTCACTCCATGTTTGAATGGAGGTACTTGCGTGGATCGGGATCCAGCCGACACTACAGCCATGACACAAGCTGGTCAGCCGATGGGATATGAGTGAGTGCGCTCGGTTCTTTACTTGCGGGTGTAGGCGCCTTGATGTTGTATGTTTGAATATAGACGTAGCTATTTTTAGTAGTTAGGTCCACTTCCCCTCTCT
>LOND01029207.1:8308-24520 GCA_014220965.1 Paragonimus kellicotti
AGAAAACAGCACAGTTGAATGAGGGTAAGTGGAAATAGTGCGACAGGCGTCTGTGTAGCAGTCTCGGGCACTTAGGTCGATGCACAAATCACGGTCTTCATTTCAAGTTTAACATCACTTACATTCGATTGCAGTATTCACATTCAGATAGATTCTTCAATTGGCCTCTCTCGAAACGAAGCACTAATCAAATTGAGATGACAGTAGCTTGTTTGAAACGGACACTTCGGCTGTTTTAAATTTGTTTTGGCTAGCTTATAAAAAGGATAATTTGCTGTCTGTAAATCTTCAAATCCTCTCTAGTTATAGCATTAATCAAAAACGGTTATCTCGACGCTTAGTCTTTTGTATAGCAAATCTGGTGAGAGCTTGAAAAACGTGTTCATTCTGGTGTATCATAAAAGCCATGTTTTCACCTCAAGTTTAAATCTATCCATTTGAATCTGTTACCGGAAAACCTTCTTTGTAGTGGTTTGTTCTAAAAAAAAACTGGTTCACTTTTTATGACTTAATGATCAGCGCGATTTGTCAAGTGACTTGATGATGAACTGTATTCCTACAAGTACGGCAGCAAAGTCAGTTCGCTGTAAACCATTCTCTCTCCACTAGCCATTGGCCTACAGAGTTGAAACGGATAGCGCCAGAATGTTTTTGATTTTCCCAGTAGAACAATTAAGGTGTGATTCTTTGTCCAAGGACGCGCTTCCGACCATAAACGATAAAGTTCGTTCGTACCGTCGAGATAGGATGCACATGCAACAGGACAGACTGCGAAGGTTGTGATTCAATGTGAGTGATGGTCAGCTTTAAAGTACATATTGTCTAGATCTGAAAATTCATCAAAGTCTAGGTAATAAATGTTGTTTGGATCATGAAGGGATTCGTAATAATCATGAACTTTCGCTAGGAGACTCGAAAAGTGAATCACGTGGTTAAGACAAAACACAGATTTGCCTATGCATTATTTTCTATGTACAGCCGAAACCGTATACCAGTTTGTGCGTGCTTACATCTGGGTAACAGGTTTTGTGCATCCACGGTACCGTTAATCACACCGATAGCCTCATTTGTATGGCCCTTGTAAGATATAGAAGTCGGTCAAAAGCCGTAGATTTTGCGCTGTTAGGTTGCACTGCATTTCATACAATCTGAATGCACGCGCACACCGCTTGTTTGTAACGAACAGAATGGTTGGATAAGTGGCAGATATGTCTTGCGACTATGATGAACAGCGGATTAAATTGGCACAGATGTCTAACTGTATCCAGTTCGAATCATGTACTTTATATCCATGCAGCCACAATGTGAACATGAACTTCTCGCGAACACACCACAGAGTGAATGACGAGATGCATCCCTGGTTTGCGTGCCCGGTTTCGAATAGGTGTTTGAATGTGTTCACTACTCCGAGTGACTGATGAGAGATTTGTTTTTCTCATTGTATCGCTCAGTACAACTGCGTGAAGTTAGAGAAATACGTGAGATATGACGGAATGGTCCCTAATTTCCTGTCGTTGCAGTCACTGGACTCGAAACTGTACTTTTCTATTAACTATTTCATAGATATTTAATTCATAAGCATGCACCGTCCACAGACCATTGATTCACCAGCGTCGAATTTGTTAGCATATTTTAACGAACTATTCTCTGCTGCCTGTATTCTTGGATCTACGTAGCCGGTTTGTCGCATACTGTTTTTATAATGCCTGTGAATGTGAGTAACTGGAGTTTGCTGTAACATTTATCCCATCCATTACGTTGTTAATAGTGTCATACTAACCGATCTAACTTATTTTGGCCTTTCGGATCCGTGTTATCCATACATCAGTCAGCGTTCTAACGATATTATCGTGACATCAACCGCACTTTGTGGCGTACATACGAATTGAACAAGATTGTCGATATCCTGTCTTCATCCATACAAGTTGAATGTAGAAATGCAGTTAATGTGTTGTGGATACTCTTAAACAGACGTTGGAGACAGTGATGTTCAATTAACAGTACAACAGTGTCCATAATCACGAGACCCCTTGGTCAGATATCGTGACAGTAAGTCCCTACAACTCGCACTTGATTACAATCCTCATTGTTCGGTCGAACGAGTAGGGTCATATCACGTCAAAATATAGCTTTATAGGAGAGTAACGCTCATGACTGGTTGGTTACTGTGTTCACGAGGATAGCGCGAGAAACACAACTCTGGTGACCACATAATAGGTGTGGTTGCCTTGCCAAATCTAAACGGTAAGTTACGACCATCTTATGAATGGTAGATCATTTGACAAGACCGCGACAACACGAACGCCCTGTGAATTCGAATGACGACTAAACGGGCTGTCAAATATGATGCACAGAATTGGAAGTTAGTTCAGCCCAGATATTGTTAGTCAATGTGAATTTAAGAAACGCTGTAATCCATCCGAAAAACTCAAACAACAGGGTGCTTACTGTTATGACATGGGGTGAGTTTAGAAGTATCGGACGTCTCCATTTTGGCCAATGGATTTTACAGTAGCTGTCCGTGTTATTACGGCTGCTTCGTAACTAATCCTTGAACTATGACGCAATGGAAATAGTTATCTCCATCAGAGATATCGCTGAAATTAACGTCACTCCTGGACGACACGATAGGAAATCTTCCAAGAGCGCCGGAAGTAAAAGTCACCAATAACCCAGGACCTTCCCAGTCGGGATGTGTACACTGTAGGAAGCTCTTAAAAGCGGTGAAGAATTGTCAGTGTCACGTTTTCAACGTTTACGTCATCAAACACTCGCTGATAATTGGTGTCAGTGAATCAACGATGTAGTAAGGAGTATTCCAAAAGCAATGCAACATTATTATCGATATCAAGCAGAGAAACCAGGCGTACGCGTCAATAAATACTGTCGTTGCATGCACGCTAATCAACAGGCAAATCGGCAATGCGACCCCAAATCAAACGAAGGTTCAGTGGAAAACACAGGTACCGCAAACAATGCCTCAACACCGTTTCATGATTGCACCAGAGGGCGTATAGGCATTTCATGGTAGCTCAAGGCATTAGGTGCTCGTGTACGGCTCAAGCAGGAAGCGAGTGGTATAATCAGTGCTAATAGGGCCGGGTTTCCATTAGCACATTTTGTATGACGTATGCACATCACTTATCTCAATTGAGCAGCAATTCGAAAAAATAGATATTATTACTTGTCAATATGGTTGCGGCATCCGCACCTGTCGTAGTCCGCACGTCATCCGACTACGCGTGCACGTCTCTCTCTCTTTCTCTCTCCCTGTGTGTGTGTGTGTGTGTCTCAGAACGGTCCAATTGTGTCATCCAAACAATCGATTGGGTAACTGTTTGTCTTACTTATGTCTCGTCGTCAAGGTAATGTAAATCTCGTGTTCGATAAAGCTACGCGCTATTGTCGTCCCAGGTTCTCATTCTACGCTGAGCTGAGCTGGACTGAATACACGTCAAAGCTCGCGGTCTGACACAGAACAGTCCTCAGGTGTCGGATCTCACTGTTTGTTATAAATCCCTGAAATCCCTTGTTGATAGAGTTGGTGCCGTTGTCAGATACGCAAGCTAGGGGAATTGCAAATCTGCCGAAACAATTTCTATTTCTGATGAAGCATTTGTTCACTGGATAAACTTCAATCCACTTCGAATAAGCATCGATAAGTAGTAAACACATTTTTTGCTCTGTTGGACCAAAATAGTCTATGTGAACACGCTCCCAAGGTTTATCCGGCCATCTCCAAGGACTCAATGGAACAGGAGGAGCATTCCTTTGAGTAGTTTGGCAGGTTTCACAGCTACGAATCAATTGTTCTACATCCTTGTCGAGGTTCGGCCACCATACATAATTTCTAGCTAAGGCTTTCATACGACTGACACCTGGGTGGCCGTCGTGTAACTCATTGAGGATATTTCTTCGAAACTGTGGCGGAATAATGATCCTTGAACCCCAGAGCAAGCAACCCTCTTCCAGGCTAAGTTCCATACGGCGACTGAAATAGGGCGCTAGTTGATCGCTACTCGTTGGACCAGCCCTGAGAAACAAATCGTTTAACTTTGGACAAAAGAAAAGTCCGCTCTTGTTCCTCGACTGATCTCTTTACTGGATACTGGATGCTTGTTCAGGTACTGCATCAAATGAATTAGTTCAGTGGGCTTCCATGAATTTTCCGGGGTGTCACTCAGGAGCGTTCGACTGAGTACATGATTTTTTCAACCCGGAATATAAAACATTTGATAATTATAAGCAGACAGAAGAAGTGACCAGCGTTGCATTCGCGGCGAAGCCATCTGATTGATTCCTTTTGTCTCTCCGAGGAGTGACACCAGGGGTTTATGGTCCGTGTATATATCGAAGGTTCTTCCCCAAATATACTGGTGAAACTTTTTTACAGCAAAGATTACAGCTAAAGCTTCCTTGTCTAACTGTGCGTAGTTTTTTCAGCTGGGGCTAGACTGCGAGAAGCGAATGCAATTAGTGTTACAGTTGAATCTTCTATCTTGTGACTTAGTAGAGCACCGACACCTCATGGCAAGGCATTACAACAAATAGTTCTGAATTTATTTAAGTTGTAATGAACCAATAAGCTAGATTTGCTTATCTTTCCTTTATAGTGTCAAATGCCAATTGTTCCTTAAATGCCCAGTGCCATCGAACTTCCTTCCTCAGTAAATTGTATAAAGGTGCCAGGACAGTTGATATTTTTGGAATGAAACGACTATAATGAGTAATCATACCAATGAAGGATTGTAACTCACTCACGTTTCGGGGAGCTGGAGCCTCCAAAATCGGTCTGATTTTTTCCCGTATTGGATGTAGTCCACATTTATCCAACCGAAAACCGAGATACTGTACATCATCGGCTAGGAATGCACATTTTTCCCTTTTTAACTTCAGGCCATTTTCTTGTAAACGCTTTAACACCAACTCGAGTGTCTTCAAATGTTCCTTATCCGAACATCCGGAAATAAGAATATCATCCAAGTAAGCACACACGCCTGGAATATCTTTCATTAAGTTGTCAATAATGCGTTGGAAAATTGCCGGAGCAGAGTGGATGCCGAACGGCAAGCGATTATACTGAAACAATCCCATGTGCGTATTGATTGTTGTAAATTTCTTTGACTCTGGGTCAAGTTCGATTTGTGAATACGCATGACTCAAGTCCAGTTTGGAAAACTTTTCACCACGACACAGTGTAGCGTATAAATCCTCTATTTTTGGAATGGGATAATGTTCCATGGTAGCGGCCTGATTCACTGTCAATTTGTAATCTCCACATATACGAACGGAACCATCTGGTTTCTGCACAGAAACAATAGGAAGCACTCCAACGTTGAATGTCGGACAGGAGTGATTATTCACTGTGTCTGAAGACGTTCAAGCTCAGCTTCGACTTTTGGGCGGATAGAGAACGCCAATGTACGGGCTTTATAAAATTTAGCCGGGGCATCCTGCTCCATAACAATAGTGGCCTGGAAATCCTTCAGCCTCCCCAGCTCGTTTTCGTCGAATACAGACGAGAATTTCTGTAGTAGTACCGGAAGGCTGTTGTGGCTATCCACTCGTCTGACAGATAGGAATAGATCTGGCATGAGTTTAAGCCAATTTCGACCCAACAGATTTGGACTCTCGTTATTTACGATGTACGCAGGTAGATTAAGCGTTTTCGTTCCATATTTTACTTCCACATTACATGTACCCATAACATCGATCGCATCTCCTGTATATGATCGTAATGTGGCTGCCGCTGGGACCAATGGAAGTGATTTTGGCAGTATGCGCCTGTTAATAAGTGTCACTGAAGCTCCTGTGTCGATTTCAAGACAAATGTTGCGGCCTTCCACGTTCAAATCGACTGTATAGGGAGGTACTCCTGCAGGAAGCGTGGCCGAGGTATGTGAAATCAAGTAGGAAACTGATTCTTCATGATCTTCAATTGATCGTACAGCTCGAGTCTTCGGGCGGAAATCGGAAGATTGCGCTTGTTTCGAACGGCATACGCGTGCAATGTGGCCAATTTTCCCACAACTATGGCACGTCGACTGTTTGTGACGGCAATCCGTCACAGCTTCATGTTTTTCACCGCAACGATAACACGTGAATGTACGAGTAGGATTCTTATTGATTTGAGCGGAGATGTATTCCTGTGTAATCAGCCGTGTGGTATCTAGGCAGGACACGGTTGACATAAAGTGTACTATTCTGTTGCATTCTCCTGTTGCCTCGCAATAGAACATGCACGGTCCCAATTTAATTCTTGACTCCTCTTCAGACAACAGTCGCTCCCTAATTTTAGTGTCTTGGACACCCACTAGTAAACACTGAATCGCCATAGATTCTTCAAACTGTAGGTTCGTCTTCATTATATCGACAGTCAGGAATGGCCTATTGGATACGGAGCGATAAAATCATTTAACATTTTCCCCTGAACTTTGACGAAGTTGGTGGAGATTCATTCGGGCTGTGAACACGTGTTGACGTAACCCCCACAGGTCATCTAGTGTTGCCAGGGCATCAGGCAAGGACGTACTGTCATATACACGAAGTGCGTCGAAATGACGTTGACCTTCAGGTCCCAGATGCTGTCTGAGTAATTTAATTTTCTGTAAGGCTGATCGTGGGATTTAATGCCATGAGTAGTTCCAGATAATCTTCAAATGAGCCTTTCTAGCGCGTCCACATTTATAATGTAGGTTTCGAATCAGCATGTCACCAAAAGTAATCTGTAGGCATGAAAAAAAACATTCATGATTTTCGTATAAACTGTTTAATTCCCGTTCGCCAAATGCTACAGTGTAGAACACACTTCAAAGCGCAAACTGTCACGTAGTCAGCCCAGTTCAGTGCAGCGTAGTGTGAGAACATGGGACGACAGAGTAGGGCATAGCTTTATCAAACACGAGATTTGACATCACCTTAACGACGAGACACATATATTACAGACAGATATCCAATCGATTGCGTGGATGACACGATTGGATCGTTCCGAGCTAGAGAGAAAAAGAGAGAGGGACACACGTGGCACGGGTAGACAGGTGATGTGCGTACAACGGCAGACGAGGACGCTACAGTTTACCATACAGTACATGAGTTTTCATCGGCATTTTTGGGGCTTCAGTTGTTCGTCTGTGGTCGATGAGATTATGTGCAATCCTGCAGTTTGTGGAAACGCCTCGAACGTTTCTGTCAGATGGGTAAATGGCTCTGGAGTTTCCAGGAGGTCTGTATTTATGGTCGAATCAAATCTTGTCTTGAATAACCTTTGCTAACTCACGGTATCCTTGTAGGTATTCGTTCCAAACGCAGCACTCGAGTAAAAGTTTCCTTCAGCGGAGTCCGTCAACAAAGATCGAACCAACAAAGGTTACCAGCTCCTCTCGTGACAAGCCACCGTACGGTTCTGAGTAGTTTTTGTCGTTAGCACAACATAGTTCTCAATGCACAGCTTCCAAACAATGTAGGGATGACGAATATGCAAGCAACACTTTTGCTTCAGGCCCACGATCACCATAAACATGTTCATTACAGACGTCCTTCTCATTGATCGGTTCGTGTTTTACCACATCTTCGTGACAACGATAAACGAATAGATAACAGATGAAGTTATCAGTTTTGATCAGGAAAAAGCAAACTGTAAGTGCAAATCCTTAAACCGAGGAGCAAAAATCAAGAGAAATGGAGGTGGGAATAAAACGTAGTCAAAAGACTCACGGGACGGTGTCTTGAGTTGAACTGAGGCCTTGCTAGTGACAAGGAATGGGATGAAACCACTTGTTCTATACTCAAAAGTCTGAACGAGGCCACGTAGCGGTTACGAGACTACTCCACCGTAGTTATTGCTCAACAAAAGGTTGTGAAATTATCAAACCAAATTAAAGTAATGGAACGCTGATGTCGGACGCAAGCCAGAGAAATAATACAACGGAATTAACAGTTTTGGTCGGGGCACAGTGCACTCCAAGCACTTAAGTTAAGAGCGAGAATTCGGTCGCGTTCTAAGAACATTCGTTTTTCACCACCGTTAATATCGTAGTGTACAACGGAGCATCAGACCACCAATCATGCCGATCACAAATCTGCTACGGGGAAAAGTTGTTCTCGTGTAAATTCCTTCCTACTATCATCGCAATAAGAACAGACCGTGAAATTTCTGACCACATTTCGCAACGGGGCTAGAAGGTGTGCTCATACAAGTTCTAGTGGGAAGAAATATCAAGTAAATAACCATTATTAGGGCACTAAAAGTAGTGATCTATTGTTGTCACACCAACTACTACCGTTACTGTTCGGATATAAACGCGTTGTGTAGTCGTTACGGCAAAACACTTATTACTGACGTGACGTGAAATTGACATGGAAAATGCGTCCGCCGGGTATGGAAACGATCTGCAATTTGCACCTACAGCCATATAACAAACTCCATCCTTCGAATTGCGAAGCACAGTCATGCTATTTTTTTAAATCATTCACAAATGCTTACCCATGCTAACTCCTCGGCCGATTCGACTTTGGGCAGACAGAACAGATCCGGACCAGGCCAGCGACCACCGCTGACTTCGGCCGAATGGATGGCAGCTGTGAGCACAGCGTCCAAATCGGTGTGCGCAAATCCGGAATCCACGGCATTGATGCGCACGATCAGGGTACGTTTCAGCTCTTCGCGTAGCACTTGGAACTGGCCTCCGTTCGGAATGGCTAGAGAGTCAGAGACAGTCTTTCTGGCCTCGTCCTTGAGATTGGGAATGAAAGTAAGACACTGCATCACATACAAATGCGTTGATGTGAGTCAGAACTCCTGTATATCACATAATCAGCCACAACATTTAACCAACTGATACTGATGCCTAATGACGTAAAAAAACTGTCATAGTGACAAGCTAATTAAAAGGAAGATGTGACTTAATGTGGAAGGATTAAACCCAAACAATCGGAACCAAGGTGCTGACATCATGTAGTCGAACAAGTGACAGAGATTCAAATGGGACTGACGACATCTGTAACGCGGACAAACTGTGCTGTCTCATTCCATTAACTTTCTTTAGTTCATAACCAACAACAGTCAAGCCACTGGACCCAATTAAGCACCACTGTTTCTAATGTTGCCTCCCAGATGTCAGGGAGACCACTAGGAACTCAAGTCGAAAAACGGACACGATCCAGCTAATTAACGAATGTTTTCATCCTCCTTCGATAAGGCATCAGTTAACTATTTCGCACTGGAAGTCACAAAATCGAGATAGTCACAGGAAGGGTTCGGTGTGACAAACAGTAACTAACGTCCTCACGGCATTACCCAACACCCAGGCATCCATAAAAACAGGATCAGTGAGTGCAAAGTAGGTCGAACGTAACGGGGTGTGGTGCACGGGAAATAAACGAGCTGTCGTTTCCGAATCAACGCCAGCATCATAAGTAAGCAAGCAAATATCAGGACTTTAGCCAATAGTCGACGACAGAAAACAGTGAGCGGACACGGTGAGGTTAAGCAATAGGACTGTGAGTAAACATTGAGTGAAAAGGAACTGTTCGGGACTGGATACACGACCCACAGTGCGTACGCCATGGTGATCATCTGAACACGATTCACCCGAAATTATCCTAACATTGAAAACCAAAACTTTGATGTGCCAGACGATGTTGCGTTGAAACGAAGTGGATACGTGAGATAAATTGGGTTCCCGTAGCGAATAAGAAGGTTTGATGAAAAAAGGAAACCGACAGCAATGTCAACGCACCTTACGATCCAATCCCACGGCATCTTCACAGTCCAAAACAATCAGATCAGGGATGTGTGTGGCAAAATTGGATGCTTCCACCGTAGCGTATGAATCGGAAATTTTGCGAATCATTTTTGGTCGATCCCCGGGCACGTAAAAAAATGATCGCCATAATCTGGATGCGATCGGGTGAACAGTCGAAGTAGCTTGATACCGTCGACCACCACAGGACTTTGGGACGGCAAAAAGACTGACAGCAAGTCGACCGGATAAACCTCGCAAGAATAAGCTATCAAACGGGTGAATAGCCTGAAACGTAGGAGAAACAACGAACTTGTAAAATATAAGCAGTAGAGCACAGAACAATAAAGGAGTTGGAGACGTTCCTATGTGATAGTTGCCACGTTTCACTGCAGATGTGAAACCGTAACTCACAGACGATGCTAAGCTAATGTGAAATGATGAGAAAAACAAGTATGAGGGCCAAGCAAAATATTCAGAAAAGGGCAAACACGTTCAAAGGAAGAGCAATCCAACAAAATACGTATGAGTAGTAAACAGTAATGTGGTGCCGCGTAACTGTAATCAACTTGTCAGACCAATACGAACTAATGTATGTAGGTGTACGCGGTCAGAGTACACAGAAGGCATGGGATAAACAAGTGTCTGTGCACAGGCACTGATAGTAGAGCAAGAACTGGCTCCGCGCTAACATTTGACGACTGAAAAGTATTTTTATGAAGAAACGACAGCCATGTGGTTGACAAACGGGTTCGTTATGAATGACATATCAACAGTGAAACACATACACACACTAATTACGACAGAACTGAAACAGCACATTGTTTTTGAGACTGCTTCCCTAATACACGGTCTACGGCGATCTTTCTTCTCCATCTCCCGAAATCATTCCTAGTCAGCACATCCGGCAACCTTCAATCATAGGTACAGTTAAAAGGCATGAATCACAGTCATACCAAAATGGTCGGATAAAACTATGGGTAAATTCAAAATAGTGGTCCTTTGAAAGTTAATATTTGAATATATTTTCTTACGGTTCGTTGCGGTGAAAACGTAGATTTTACACCAGCTGGTAAATACGCTTCGCAGCCGGCAGAGCATCTGTCACACTCCGTAATGTTCAATGCGTATGCTGTTGACTGAAATAATAAGGTGCCTAAGCCACGACGTGGTTGTGGAATGTGGAAGTTTCGACCGTCCCACTGAACGAGGTTGTTAGTTGAAGCCTTAGGCTGACGGGTGCCCGACCCTTCTCATCGCTATAAACCACGGATCTTGAAAATGGCAGTGTATCGTGACCAACGGCGGAACAACACCCACATCATCATCATCATAGCAGCCATGAGCCTGACCAAAAGGTACTGTGGCTCGGGCTGCCGCTCACCTCAACAGTGACGTGGAATATCCTAGAAGAAAACGTTACTAAGAAGGTTGAAAATTAATAGAAGTCTAAGCGAAAGAACTAGAAATGGTATGGATGCAGGTACGCCATTGACCGCCATCTCGGATAGCGTCTCTAACCAGCGGTTTGAGTGATCACGAGGACCCCATCCAGGCAGGCGACACCTACCCACTTTACTCAGTGGAGCAGTCAGGGTTTTCATATTTCGTGACCACGTTGTCGCTTGACCACCATGTGGTTTCACCCAACTGTTGGTGGTCTCAGTATATAATGCCCGGTACGGTAAACGCTCAGCTGGCATACGGAGTACGTGACCTAACCATCGCAGGCTGTGCAACGTGAGTAGTTGACCGATCGATCGCGCATCCCGAGCGTTCCGGAATACGCGCCGGCGAACTGCCGCATTGCTCACGCGATCAGTCCACTTAATGTGGGCAATTTGGCGGAGACAACGATGGTCAAATACAGCAAGCTTGTTGATATCTTCCTTGCGAACAGGCCACGTCTCCGAACCATAGAGCAAAACAGAACGCACACAAGCATTATATACTCTTCCTTTCAGCGACAATCGAACGTCTTTTCGACGCCACAGATGACGCAGGTTGGCAAAGGCAACTCGTGCCTTTGCTATCCTCGTTGATATCTCATCAGCAATATTACAAGCTGACGAGATAATGCTACCCAAGTAGGTGAAACTGTCCACAGTCTCAAGCGGATTACCTGCAATAAAGAAAGTAGGAGTGGAAATGCCCCAGTCTTGAAGTAACACTGCACTTTGAAGGTGCGAAGCGCATTCCATACAAACCAGCCCGGTCACTCACCTTGTTCAGCATGTCTGCATGTCTTCGGCAGAGGGGCTAAGTAAGACAATGTCGTCCGCATACTCCAGATCGGTCAACCGAGCGCCAGGAAGAAGCTCAACACCAAGTTCACTGGACTCCTCAAGCGCACCCTCCAGAATGTCGTCCATGACAAAATTGAACAGGAAAGGGGGAAATCGGACACCCTTGACGAACACCACTAGAAGTGATGAACGCCCGAGACAGCTGTCCATAAACCCTCACCCTGCTTGCAGAGTGAGCATACATGATCTCAACAGATTCACGTATTTCCCTGGTACTCCCTTGCGAAGAAGACAGTTCCAGAGAACGTTACGAGCAACTGAATCGAAAGCAGCCTTCAGGTCCAAAAAGACCACGACCGTCGGCTGCCTATAAGAGTGCCGATGTTCCAAGATCCGTCGCAAGGTAAAAATGTGGTCAACGCACCCTCGACCGGATCGGAATCCTGCCTGTTCTTCACGTATCTGGCTTTCTCTGGGTTTAGTGAGCCGACGTAAAAGGCCAGTGAGTAACTTGGAAGCAACAGACACTAGACGGATGCCTCTGTGGTTCGCGCAAAGACTTGGGGCCCTCTTTTGAAAACGGGAATTACTGTTGACAAGCACCAATCGCGAGGTACCTCTTCAGTCTCCCAAATCGTCTGGAGGAGTTTAGTCAGTTCTGATATCAACCTTTCCCCGCCATCCTTGAAAAGAGGAGAGAGGAGGTCTGGTCCAGGAGCCTTGTTACGCTTCAATAATTTGAGCTCTAGGACCACTTCTGCTTCCGACGGAGGGCCGTCTGGAATGCAATAACTGACCATTCGGGTCCCGTCGTCCACATGATCTGGTTGAGGCCAGCTGAACTGTTCTTCAAAATGTTCAGCCCACCTGTCAAGTCGACGCGATTGATTGGTGATAAGTGAACCATTTTTCACATACGGTCTCACTTGCACCACGAGATTGGTGGCTTTTCTACTACTTCTTCACCTGGATTAACTTTCTGCCTTGTTCTCCTATTTATTTCACACATTTCTGTTTATTCACTAATGTATCACTTGAGAGACTGGTGTCAGCATGGACCAGAGCCATTTCAACCTCAGTACGACTCAACACATCTGTATGTACTCATGCGAAATCTGTTCAATTTTACCTACAAATCCATCTCTGGTTTTACTGATCGTTGCGGCGGCACATTGGAGGAACAGACTGAATGGATGAAGCATGTTTCAGTGAGCACACCACAATCATAACTGGTTGACCACATTTCAGACGGTTGGAAATCCCTGTAGAAACCATTATCAACGAATTTTCGGTGAACACAACTACTATCGATAAACCCGTATGTTTAGCTGACATAGTCTGATAAAACAAGTTGACGACTAGGAGTTTACATCAACCCAAATCCACTACTACAGATCAATAATCAAAATACCACCCGGAACTCTACATGATCTCTGAGTTCAACTTGGAAGGAAGTCTCAGCCGTGGGGTCATCGATTAGAGTTAGCAGGACAGTTACTGTGCCTCCCTAGAGGTGATCGGATCAGCAAATCAGTAATAAGGAAGAGAAGCAGCAGAAGTGAATGAATAACGGATGTGAATTCACTGTGAATAAGAATGCAAAGTTAGTATTAGACGGTCAGTATAAATAGGGTCCATAAAATACCAGGCGTATCAAGCCGGCTTTAGAAAAAGCATTGCCGGGTTGAACAGCACTCACATTTGATTGCAGCTTTCATATACAGATGGATTTTTCAGCCAACTTCTTTCAACTTCTTTCTAGTTTAAGATATCTCGATGTCTCGTTTGCGAGTGACAGTCAAATTGCCCGATCTTGACGATAAAAGACACAGCTGCTGTCCGTTAGTTCCGATCGATAACCCCGTGGTTAAGATGCGACTGATGTTACAACTTGAAATCAACCAAATCCCCGACTACTTATCAGTAATCTGAAATATCGCCTAGCAGGTTTAATGAGATCGGAGATTTCGACCTGTCTAGGAAGTCCTAATCAAGAGCTTATCAATTAAAGTTAACGCACAGTAATTGTGTATCCTATCGAAACGATCGGGCAACCGTGACGTGGTGGTCGGGCTTGTGTGCTGTTTTGATCCGGCGGGCTATGCTGACTAGGACTCCGGTCCTTCCAGGTGCAACCTTGTCAGACAGGCCAAAGGGGAGCAGTCAGACGAAAAGCAGTTACACTCATAGGATTGTATGTCGCACTACTGACCGCGTAGGAGTGCTTAGGTAGTGAGGCACGATCCTATGGGCATACAGCAGAACTATTTTTATAGTTGCGGCACTGCTGTCTTCCGTATCAGGAAGAAGGGGGTTAGAAAAGGTACCCTCAAGTAAAAAGCACTCCGATCGCCCAACGGTTGACCGTGACCGCCGGCGTATTATCCAATACGGTCGAAAAACATCGGGTATCATTCAGAAGCCTGATCGGACTTCGAATACGTTCACTACACATAACGGTGCTCGGAATCAGACAGTAATCTCATTCGCTGCGCCCTCGGAATGGGAAAGTGTTAGGGCGCTCATTTTTTTCCCGTCCAAAAACCGCCTCCGTCCTGAGAAAGAAAAAAAAACGATGGGCTCAACCCTACTTAGCGGAACTGTTCAGGGTGGTCCAGCGGTGACTTTGGTTAGTCTTTTTTCTACCCGTCCGACTCTTATTCCGTTATGGTTCTCTTTGATGTTTCGGCAGTGCTTTCTGGTCACTGCAACCCTATAAATACTTTGATCTTATTCGCCATGTGACACGTACTCGGGACGGAACAAAGCTTGCTATTTGCACGCGTCTTTTGTCTTGGGAGCAGATCACGGGACAGTTGCGATAATTTTTCGGGATCGAGATTTCCGTGTTAATTAATATCAGAAGGAGGGTTACAACAGAAAGACACTCACAGCCAAGTGAGTGGGACTGTTGAGTCCGGCTCCGAGTAGAGTCCTTCTGTATCATGTTGTCTCGGAAGTACCGGAATCTATCAATCTCTCCTCAGTGACATTGTTCCCCGAATACGTCTTTACCTTTTATTCTATCTGTCTACCAAGTTTTTCCGTCTTCTTTGCGCCCTCAGGTGGTGACTGTTTTCTAAGGCCAAGACAACTGGTAAACATTGGCGCCTTCAATGTCCGCACTCTCCGACAAGTCGGTCAGCAAGCTGCTCTGGCTAGTACTCTCTCAAGTCTAGAGCCTGATGTGTGCTGTGTGTCGGAGACGCGAGTCTACGATTCTAGCACCGTTATCCATTTGAGCTCACCTCTAGATAACTGTCGATTCAAGCGCTTCTCTCTCAGGGTTTCTGGTGACGCCGAAGCTGAATCTCGTCGTCAAGCTGGAACGAGAATCACAGAGTTCCAGACTAGAGCAATGTATACTCGACTAGTTTCTAGTGAACAATCGTTTATGCGCTGTCAATTCAACACATCGGTTAAAGTCTGTCATCGCAATTCTGAAAAATGTCGTACATTCATTATATCGACGTACGCTCCGACGCCCCAGTCAATCGTCTGAAGATGCAGCTAAGCATCAGTGTGAACCACGGATGTATTGCTGTCTATGATGATGATGATGATCGTCTGAAGTGGACTAAACATTCCGGCATCATCACACTAGTGGGCGACTCATCTACTTAGCTTGGTCGTCTTTCTCCAGAAGAGAAGTGGCTAGAGGGTGTGTTTGGTGTCCGGGCACAACGCACTGACAGTGGCGAAAGACTGCTGCAGCTGTGCGCATCTCATGGTCTCTCTATTTCGAGCACCGCATTTCAATCCAGGAAGAGGCACTATGTTTCATGTGCTTCTAAGCCTTGGATACAGCTCGATCATATAGCAGCCAGTTACAGGTGGTGCCACTCTGTTAAAAGCTGTCGTGCATTTTAGAGCAACCACCTGGACTCGGACTATGTTGTTGTTCGTACTCGTTTTGTTTTGTCATTTACCCAGTGGACGTAGGCTCGTAAAGGCTAGGTACTTAACTGGCATTCGAGTGAGGAGAGTGTGGAGAATGCTGACTGGGAAGCATTGGTGAACAAATTGCACCAGTTCTAGTCAGGTGAGAGAACTTGACGAACAAATCAGATCACCTATGAAAGCATGCTGCGAAGAAGTATGTTCCAAAAAGCTTGTCCAGTTGCGACAGAACAGGATTTCTGTCACGTCCATAAAACTCATGAACAAACGTCCCTTGAACCACTGCACTGGCAGTGTATTACTGACGAGCACTAATGAGAGCGGAA
>LOND01029210.1:12106-30754 GCA_014220965.1 Paragonimus kellicotti
GCTCTCTGCGGCACTTTTCAAAGAAGTGAGAGGCGTTAGTAGAGGCATTGACTCAGTTGTTTCAACTTGTGTGGACGACGGAGACCATCCCTCCGTGCTGGGGTCACTCGATAATAGTTCCCATATTTAAGAAAGGAGCCCGGGGCTCTTGCGAAAACCATAGAGGGATTAGTTTGACCCCAGTCATTTCAAGGGTTCTAGCATCAATTATACTTCGTCGACTCACTGCAGTTCGGGAGGTAAACATTAGGGAAGACAGGCAGGGTTTCGCCCTGGGCGGGGTTGTATAGATCACATTTTTACCCTTCGTCAAATTCTGGAGCAGCGTCATGTGTACCGCCGGCCAACAATCGCCGTATTTCTCGACTATAAAGGTGCGTTTGATTCGGTGGACCGATCTACACTTTTAGAGTCGCTTAGACGTAGGGGTGTACCGACTAAGTATGTGAACATACTGTCGGCGCTTTATTCCCATACTTCAGCTCAGGTTAGGGTTTACGGTGAACTGTCTGACAGTTTCAGCACCAGGAGCGGCGTACGTCAAGGCTGTCCCCTTTCGCCATTTTTGTTCAATTTCGTCATAGATGAAATAATGGAGGACTGTCTGCGGCACTCAAATGATGCCGGCGTGGACCTCCTACCTGGTGAAAGACTGACTGATCTTGATTATGCTGACGATAAGGTATTGCTGTTTGACAACTTTCAAGCGGCACAAACAACACTGGACGCTATTTCGCGTTCTGCTAAGTACTTCGGAATGCGCTTTGCAGCCTCAAAATGCAAAGTGCTTCTGCAAGATTGTTGTGATCACGTAGATTTAATGTTAGATAATGAAGTCATGGAGATTGTTGACCGGTTTGTATACCTGGGAAGCTGCATCAGCGGTGGCGTCGGCGGCGGAGGTGTAGGAATGAAATAGAAGCGCGTATTTCCAAGGCTAGGGCGGTGTTCGCTAATCTAAGACACCTATGGCGACAGAGGTATTTCCCTAAAGCTTAAGGGTCGTGTATATCAAACAACAGTGAGGGCCGTATTACTTTACGGCAGCGAAACCTGGCCACTCAGGGTAGAGGACGTGAACCGTCTCCAGGTATTTGACCACCGATGTCTGCGTTCAATCGCTCGTATCGGGTGGCACCAGCGAGTAAGCAACGAGGAGGTTAGGAAGCGGGTGTTTGGCACTGATTGTCAAACGAGTTCTTTGTTCAGTCGCTACATTTGCACAGACTTAGATGGTTAGGTCATGTACTAAGGATGCCAGCTAGTCGCTTCCTAACCTTCCTAATCGCCAACAGTTGGGTGAAACCACGTGGCGGTCAAGCGACAACGTGGTCACGAAATATGAACCCTGACTGCTCCACTGAGTAAAGTGGGTAGGTGTCGCCTGCCTGGATGGGGTCCTCGTGATCACTCAAACCGCTGGTTAGAGACGCTATCCGAGATGGCGGCGTGTCGCAGTCAATGGCGTACCTGCATCCATACCATTTCTAGTTCTTTTGCTTAGACTTCTATTAATTTTCAACCTTCTTAGTAACGTTTTCTTCTAGGATATTCCACGTCACTGTTGAGGTGAGCGGCAGCCCGAGCCACAGTACCTTTGGTCAGGCTCATGGCTGATATGATGATGATGATGACCTGGCGTAGACAAATGAAATCGTTCACGAAGGGGTTGGTCACTGTAGGTCGGGTTCGTCTCCCGGGCTGGGGCCCTCGCGACTCACAGAGTCGGTGGCTTGAGACGTTAGGTGAGATGGCGGCTAATCGAGCTCAGTGGCGTGAATGTTGTCGTTGTTTGGCCGAGTTGTCTGTGAAGTGAGTGCACTTAATGATGCGGGGCAGTGAAAGCCGTAAGGAAGCTGTCTTGCTGATGACGCCTTACTTTCACTTACAGCTCGGTTGTTTGTTTGCAAGGTGTTGATGTTGTATGTTTGAATATAGACGTAGCTATTCTTAGTATTTAGGTCTACTTCCCCACTTCCACTCCCCTCCTCTGTTTTCTTCTTTCTTCCTATATAGGTTTTTTCCTTTGTTCTTCTTCGTGGTTGTGTGGCAGTCAAGCATCAGTGTGAACCACTGATGTATTGCTGTCTATGATGATGATGATGATGAATAAATCAGACGATTCAAAGTACGTACGTCAATTCTGCAATTGAATTCAATTACCGATGACGCAGTTACGACAAATTCTAATGCGCTTTTCCATATTGGAGTCACCAGGACGCTAAAGGAGTGTTATCTGCGAATAGAACGAATCATTTAATGTAGTGGCTTTAGCGGGTTGCTACTGAGATGATTATTTTCGAAAGACAAAAGTGATTTATTAAAGGATGTTGAGGTTGATGGAGGGCTCCGCAGACTACAACCAAATTTTTTCTGGTATGCTAGTAGCACACAGAAAACTGTCCTAATTTGCGCAACCAATCTGAGTAAGGCAGGAAACAGCGCAGTAGCCCGCTTGGTGGCTGTACGTCATGACTTCTGAATAAGAACGATGGCCCTCACGAAATAACGACGACCAGCTGGGATAGCTAGCTCAGGATGAAGCCGCACCGGGGAATTGAACACAGTAGTTAGACAGTGTGGGTGAAACCGTCCAAACAGCATGATAATTAACCCAAGTATCGAATTAGATGAATTGGCCATTAAAGCACTGTTGGGAGACAGGCTAAGGTCGCTTGAGATAAGCGCGTCCGAGTCGCGCTCGTGTGTAGTGATATTCAGTTTTTCGTCTTCAAGAAGGTACTCCGTGAAGCTCGAAAGATGAAGGTGCATCACTTTATATTTAGCTGTGTTGAACGGTAGGCGGTCGCATGTGGCCCAGTGGTATGATATGTTTAGATCATTTTGTGGATTCTTACTTTCGGTCGCACTGTTCACTATAAGCCAAATTTTAGCGTCATAAGCATGTAATAACTGGGAATTAACAAACAGCGGGATTTTGAACATAAATACAGTAAGAAGAGGCCGTAGTATAACACCATGCAGCTCACAGCTGGTCGTACAATACAGACTTTAGAAAGTCCAGTACACTTCCACATTGATATGATAATCCTGGAAGTAATCGACGACCCGCAGGTGTATGAGGATTTCTACATCATATTACGAAGCTTCAAGCAGAGCGTTAAATAGCCTACTGTGTCGAAGGCCTTGGAGAAATCTGGGAGAACCATATCAAATGGTTTGCCTTCACCAACCGCCTTTTCCAATCTTTCCCAAACAGCAAGTGACTTAGTGGCACACGATGTCTCATTTCGGAAACCAAGCTGACATACAGGCAACGGTACAAGTCAAAAAAAATTCTCACAGAACTGATTATCAATCAAGCTCTCAATGACCTTTTAGACAGCCGATAATAATGACATTCATCTGTAATTAGCGGACTCACTGCGACCCTGCCTATAAAGATAAATGGTACACGACGTATGGTGAGAAATTATTTGTTTTTACAATATCTGTGGTGCTGGAACTAGGCGTATGCAGGAACTCCTTGGAGCCCGTGGGAAACACATACTGATTGGAAAAACCGTCGACAGCTTCTCTATCTGAGAGGGTCACCCTGTGATGGGTGATCAAGTCGGAAATGCAGTTATTTTAAAACTGAGTGAAACACCCCAACACGGCTGTGAAACATTCTCAAAGTCCATAGCGGATGGACAAAAGACAATACGAGAGATCAAACAAGACGGCACTGAGCGAAATCAGTAGACAAGCGAGAAATAACAGGTAGAAATCCATGATGAAAAAAGTCAGCCGAACGCACACAATCAGAGGTAAGTGTACAGGAAGTGTGAATGAAAATACCCGTTATGGACTGGGATTCCGGTTCATAAGCGCGAGCGGCGTGAACACGCGTGATTTGGACAATGAAGATGCTATTTCATTGAACGACTTTTCACCACAATACCACCTCTGTATTACAAGTTATGGGTTGTGGGACTGCTTTTGGCGATGGAAGCAACGATGTTGGAGAATAGTTTTAGACTGGCACTGAACTTGTTGGACAGCTCTCACTGGTACTGATGTTTGTCGGAACGCACAGCTGCTGTTACCCGGTTACAAATCATACTGTGATGACCGTACGCTTCTTCAGTTCCCTCCAAGTAACACGTTAAAAATTCACCGCTTTACTGTCAGCAGAAGTTTTGCGCAGCGCCGAGAAGCGTTCTTACGATTAGATTACCCAATCGGAATATGGCTGTCGATGACTTTAATAACGGTTTCCATAGTAAAAGGCCAGCGGTCATCGACCAGCGGAGACGCTGACATCAGATCAACGTGTACCACTAAAGGATATCCAATCCGCTTTGTGAAGGTTCTTCAAGAAGATTCGGCTCGGGTTGAATATCTCTATCTCACACACTGACTCACATATGAAGACGCCGTTGTTACTGCGACCAAAAGGTATATTAATTTGCGGGTCGCTATCACCATACGACTTGTGATGGTTAGCATATAATTTGACCTTGAAAGATTTTGAGAATTTCCACCGCATGGGCCCTGGAAATTCCGTATAAGTGAAAATTCATAACTGCACTGTAGAACTCAAAAGCTGACGATGCAAATTTTGCGTCAACTTTGACGGCATCGAAGTCAATCTCAGGGTAATCAAAATCGCCCATGCTGCAGGAGTAAGTCTGTGTATGGAGTCAGTAAGTACTCGATCGCTGACCATCGAAACAGACGAGGATCGGTAAGTCAAACCTGATTGAAATGAAACATACGGTTTCAAGCGAGCTCAGAAGAACCAAATCATGCACCACAGATGTCTTGATGCAGTTGTCGGTACCAAGAACTATACCGCTGCCTTTGACACAATGGCGATCGTGGTGGCACAGTCATACGTGGTATATTACTTTCCTTGTCTTTAGATTTTGTCAAACAACAAGCTTCTGTTATACGGATATTGGGCGGTCCAAACACATCTCCTATCATTCAAAACTTCCTCATTTTTTTGAGAAAGGATGCGGCACTGATATACAAACACTCGACGGAAGTGACAACGAAGTACTCTTCTCGTGCGTCTATCTCTGATCGTTTGGCTCTTTAGATCAACGCTCATGCTGCCACCTTCGGCTGAGACGACAGTTTTGTGTTTATAGAGTTGTGACTGTTTAAGTACCAACAAGAACTTCAGGGTTACATTGGGCGGACGTTAACTGTGGAGTACCATATAATTCACGAAAACCAGGTCTGGGTGTTCGAAACCGATCTACCTGGAATCTGATATCATCCAAAAGTTGACGGCGAACGGTAGACCAATCCAAAAAGACTTGGTTGGTCATTCATTGAATCAAAAACGACACTGGTAAAAGTTTAGGTGACAGAATGGATGCCACATGAGCAGACCTAGGTAACCTGTTAACACCTGTCACCTGAAAGTCACAAAGTCCCGATTTAGTAGCTATACATCTCTAGTGTTTTGAATCCCGATGTGCACTGACACAATTATCCACAGTCTAGAAAGAGAGCACATTGTTGATGACAACACATCTATGCCCTCTATTTTGATATAGGGATGTAAAGGCAACTGGATAAGGTGGGACGTTGATTTACACGGCAAACGCACGACAGTTTTGCAACTCTCTGACCAGCTTTTCACATGACAGTTTGCGCGTCACCATTGTCTGAGGTGTAGTTATACCATTGGGGCTTCTACATTGGCGTATCTAGCTGGCGACGACCAGAGATCAGTGGAACCGATTAACCAAAACGTAGGATGCACAAACCTCGGACAAAAACAGGGGAACAACAATCACTCTGACGGTAATCGGATAAAAACTGATTTGGAGTGAAGGAGAGAATGGACTGGCACACAGTGCATAAATCAAATAATTTTGCCGACTAGGAGATTGAAAATCGAATTGCCTCTGAAGAGTTGTGGCCTCGCTGACTTTAACGTCGTACGCTCAAACCTCAGTAAGAAAAACGTACAGATGACAGGGCAGACGACTGACCAAGTCAATAGAGGTGGTATTGGACGGCCGAATTACCTCGTGCTGTTGGTCAACCACAGGACGGTCCTAGGTCACGGCGGCTAAGACACACGAGTGCACAAGGGCTAATGGCTGGCATATGAGCAAATCCACATTGGATAAGGTGAGAAGTGGAACCGCGCTTGTCAGTAAGACAGAGTTGGTTCATGGATATGACATGAAAGGTTGAGTCCAAAAATATACAGTATCTGTCTGCAGATTATGCCTGAAGTAAAGTGAACGTGTGAAGTCGAATGCGGGGTGGTTTGTCTTCGACGAACGGATGACGATGACCAAAAACAGGCGTGGCGTATACGATTGTCGTGCGATTTGGGATAATGGTTCAAACGCACTACAGGCTTACTGTCGATAGTAACAAATCCGCAGTGCAGGCGTTAGGCCAACGATCTCATCTAGTCGTCGTCGTAAGTAGCGAAGCGACCAAATACGGACCAGAAGCCAGGCCATGGACGTCCATGTGACCAGAATTGGACGGGTGTCACGTAGAGTAGACCAACGAGTTTGCTGACCAAAACGATGACCAAATAGAGAGCCTATTGGGCGTAGGTTTGACTACGGGAGATTGATGAAAGACTGGCCAGGTCGTGGATGGGTTGGTAGGATTGTCTCAAAGGTACGGTTGAAAGCGTCGATCGAATGGTCATGTGACCATCGACCAGTGGGATGCCGATCGGTTGGCGAATCGATAGAACGCATCCGTGCAGAAAGAAATTGGTGTAGTTTTGTGTTGGAAGTAAGTCACAGGCTTTCTTGGGCTGGAGATGTCGACTGGGTGAATTGGTCGGTCAGAGGGCTCCACATACCCCATCAGGAAAGTAATGATACGGTTGGAAAGAGCCGTAACTGCACTTTCGCGTAGTACTATAAGTTATGCGTTGTAGATGACGATGCACAAGTTTGTATGCGAGAATATGCAGGCAGAACAATGGCAGGTATCCTGAAGGTATGAGTCCAAAACGGTGCAGTATATCTATACAAGACAGATACCGCTAGAAACCGCTTTGGGGAAGTATTCAAACGAGGCTGGTTGGACACACTGGGAAAAAGCACGGGGAAGGCACGTGCGGTGTCATTGTTGAAAAATGTACGTCCATCCACCAGTGGATGACTGTGATCAAGTCACTGTTCGCACAAAGCACTTTATCCAAGCATAAGGCTAGACGGATGAACATCGATTACAGCCTGCGAGGAGCATGTGCTTGAACTACATCGCCGATGCCTGATCGCCTGCTCCCTATACACGCAGTTTTTCATCTAAATGTTGTAAAGCGAACCCCGGTTTCGTCCGCCCAGGCGATCTGAGTTCATATAACATCGCGTTACGCAAGACATTTCATCAGATCACGGCTTTATGGCTTTCGTCTCCATCTAATATGTTTAGGGCGGTCCAAGCGTTAACAACCTCACTCACAGTAAAACCAGAAGCAAATGGATTTGACTTTGTCGTACTCAGAAGACACTGGCCTTTTATGCCAGCGATAACCGCAATTCGATCGCTTCTGGGGGAAATGCGCATGAGGACTGCTGCGCTTCCGTACACGCATCAAACGGGACCATAGAAATTCTTGTAGGGATTTCATAATTCTATTTCTAATTTATGGCCTTGTTACTGAGTTGTGTCGTTCCACTTCCTGTCAACACGTCTTAGTTGCCCATTTTATCCAAATATGACTGCCATTATGAGGGTAATGTGTTGCGTTCCTGACCTTTTCTGCTACCTTGGCGTGGTGGTCAGGCTTGTGTGTTGTTTTGATCCGGTGGGCTGTGCTGACTTCGACTTTGGTCGAACCATGTCAGATTGGCCACAGGGGAGCAACCAGACAAAAGCAGATGCGTTCGTTGTGTATGGTGCCGCTGTGCTGTGCTTTGGAACGGTTTGATGTTTTTGTTTCTTTTTTGCCTGATCTGATTCGGTGTGTGTGGTCGGTTTGTCTTTGCAGTACTATCTCTGTGTGAATGTGCCGAATTTCTTGGGTTGTGACTGTCGAGCCTGTTTCAGGTGATTGATGCGTATGTGTGCGTCACCTGCTGCCTTGCGGTACAGGCTTTTGAGCCAAAGGCTTTGGTTGAGGGCCCTAATCGCTCTCCTGCCTAGGTCTGGGCGACCTGGCAGTATTCTAAGCCCACAAAAACCATGACTTTACAAACCAAACGAAATACCATACTGCATCGGCCGTCACAGGATAAACCGGGTCGCCCTATCTGCTGCACATGGCAGGGTGGATAGGCGAAAATATGCTACTGCCAAACACTCACCCTCATACTGTTCCCCCAACCAGAATCCTCGAGCAGATAATGCTCACTCAAGTTTCAGTAACCCGAAGACCAACCTGAAACAGGCACGGGGACGCAAGACGCTGTGTTGGAGCATGGAATGTGCGCACGCTGCTGGATCGATGCGGCGCGACAGGGCGGCCAGAGCGGCGCACTGCACTGATCGCTATGGAATCGACATAGCAGCCTTGAGCGAGACAAGGCTTGCGGACCAAGGTAAGTTGCGGGAAGCAGGTGCTGGGTACACCTTCTACTGGATAGGTTACCCGGCAGACGGTGCTCGGGAGCATGGTGTCTGTTTCGCAGTCGCTGATCACATCAATGCTTTGATGATAGGCGAACCGCACGGCATCAGCCCTCGAATGCTGTCTATGCGCCTGCGACTCGGTCGAGGTAAGTGTGGTACATTTCTCAGTGTTTATGGTCCAACTATGTGTCACACTGATGATACAAAGGACCAGTTCTATGATCAGCTGTCCGTCACAATCCGGTCGACACCAGTGAGTGACCGACTGTTTGTTCTGGGTGACTTGAACGCTCGAGTCGGCGCGACTCAGTAGCTTGGCCGGGAGTCCTCGGACCCTACGGCATTGGTTCAGTCAATGAGAACGGTGATCGTCTGCTCCACCTGTGTGCTACTCACGAGCTGGCTATCACGAACACCCGATTCCAGCTGGATGCGAGCGACATCACGACGTGGACCCATCCACGAAGTGGTCATCACCATTTGCTTGACTACGTGATTGTGCGGCAGCGCGACATTAGTGAAGTGCGTATCACGCGAGTGATGCGCGGTGCTGAATGTAGCACAGATCATAGATTGGTCAGGACTAAATTATTTATCCATGTACGCAAGTCTGTTTATTGTAGGTCTTCCGGACAACGGCAGAAGCTGGATGTCAAACGATTGGAGAACTGTGAGGTAAAGACTGTTTACCAGCGTGCAGTTGCCGCTCGTCTGCACGACGCGCCTTTATCCACTACCCCTGAGGGTATGTGGCAATTTATCAAGGAACGGATCACGACGGCAGCCACCGAGACGATCGGTCTCAAATGCCAGAAACGTCCGGACTGGTTCGACGACAACGTGGTTATCGCTGAATTGGTACGAGAGAAGAATGCCGCATTTGCTGCCTCCACAGTGGACCCGGCCAATGAAGCGAAGAAGGCCACGTTCCGGAGTATCCGCCGTCAACTGGCCGAGCGTGTCCGCGGAATCAAAGGACAACTGGTGGATGAAGCAGGGCGAGCGAATGCAGGGCTTCGCAGATCGTCGACAACATAAGGAGTTCTACGATTCGCTCAAAGCGATCTTCGGTCCGTCGATCCAGTCCACTAAAGCACTGGTAGACATGGACACCGGCTGTTCGTGCACCCAGCCAGAGGACATCATGAAGGTCTGGCGCAAACACTTTGGTAGCCTACTGAACCGTCCTGCTACCATCGATTGGGTGACCGTGAACAGCCTGTCGCAACAGGCCATCAAGCCTTCACTTGCTCTCGCCCCGGATTTACTAGAATTGCAGAGAGCGATTGGTCAACTGCGCAACGGAAAGGCTGCAGGCGAAGATGGACTGCCGGCTGAGATCCTGAAGAATGGCGGACCGGCGCTGGAACGTGCACTGCTCCAGCTGGTTCACTCCATCTGGGAGCACGAAGTGATGCCGCAAGAATTTAAGGATGCCTTGATCGTACCCTTGTTCAAAGGTAAGGGTAGCAAGCAATGCCCTGACAGCTATCGGGGCATAAGTCTGCTGAGCTGCGCAGGCAAGGTGCTTGCCAGAATTCTCCTGAACCGGCTGAATACGGAAGTCTTGGAGACCAATGTTCCTGAGGAGCAATGCGGATTCCGGGCGAGTCGGAGTACGATCGACCTGGTGTTCGCTGCTCGACAAATTCAGGAGAAATGCCGGGAACGCAACCAGCCCTGTATGCTCTCTTCGTGGATTTCACCAAGGCCTTTGATTCCGTGAGCCGCGAGGCGTTGTGGACGGTGCTTGGTAAGTTTGGATGTCCAGGTAAGTTCGTCAATTTGATTCGAATGTTGCATGTGGGTATGAGGGCGAAAGTACAGTCGTGTGGATCGACTTGTGATGATTTTGACATTGTCACTGGCGTGAAGCAGGGTTGTGTGCTAGCCCCAGCTCTATTTAGTTTATATTTGACTGCCATGATAACAGTTGCTTTTCAGGACTCTGGGGAGGATGGCGTTGAGGTAGAGTACCGGACGGATGGGCGCCTGCTGAATATCCGACGATTCGGCGCCCCAACCCGGTTACATACCTCAACGATGCGCATGCTTCTATTTGCAGATGACAGCGCGCTATTCGCACACAGCGAGGACGAACTACAGCGACTGACCACTGCTTTCGCGACCGCGGCATCCAAGTTTGGATTGGATATCAACACAGGTAAGACATTTTCTTTCTTTCAGCCTTCTCCGGGCGAAGGTGCTGTCTGTTCACCTTCACCCCAAATTCGCATCAATGGAGCCGTTGTCGATAGCTGCGCTGATTTTTGCTACTTGGGTAGCAATTTGTCCACCGATCTGTCCGTGGACCGCGAGTTGAGAGCTCGTGTGGCAAAGGCTAGTGTTGCGTTCGGACGTCTTGAAAGACGTGTTTGGAAGAACCACAGCCTGAAGCCGAGCACTAAGCTTTGTCTACCGCTCAATGGTGCTGTCTATACTGCTGTACGGCAGTGAAACATGGACGTTGTATCAGCGGAACGTGCGCTATCTTAGCCGCTTTCATTTGCAATGTCTAAGACGCATCTTGGGTATTCGGTGGTCGGACATGATTCCGAACACTGAGGTATTGCGGCGAGCGGACATGAACGGGATGGAAGCCATGTTGATGCTAAATCAGCTTCGTTGGCTGGGTCACGTCCGTCGGATGGGCGATGACCGTATTCCGAAGCAGCTTCTGTATGGACAACTGAGATCAGGTAAGCGAAATCCTGGTGGTCAAAAGCGGAGATACCAGGATGCTGTGCAGGTGAGTCTTTCACGTTGTAAAATTGATTTCAGATGTTGGGAAGACTTAGCGTTGAACCGGACGGTCTGGAGGAATACGATTCGGACGAACGTCCGCGAGTTCAACGAGCAGTTATTACGCGGCCGAGAACGGAAGCGCGCGGTACGCAAAGGAACCATCGGTGCCATAGGTCGTGGTGACATGACTATATGGCGTTGCGATGTGTGCGGCCGTGAATGCGCTGGCCGCCTCGGATTAGTAGGTCACCAGCGTACTCAGTGCACCGTCGGCGAAGAGACGACGAGTACGATAGGCTGAGGTAGGTCATGACAGTATATCTGTCAGCATCTCTGTTACTGATTGCATCGACCAAGAATATGGTCGTTTGGCTACTAATCCGCTTCTCTTTTCAGAAACCTGGGTGTCTGCGGTCTTCTACCCATTCTTATCTTCAGCTTTGTTGGTGTATTGTATGATGAATGGTTTGCCTGTTCTTTTCGTAGTCCACTCTGAATCTGTTTTTCATTCTTATCCTCTCTGGAATGCAGGAACATACATTCGTATACTGAAATGCTTCTTGTATTACATTTTACATATCTTTCTTCTCAGTTTAGATCTTGTCATTGTAGTCTCTCTGTTTATTTTCCGAGAGATAAGGGTTTCCTTTTCCTGCTAGCCATTCAATTGGCTAACCAGCATTGGCCGGCTGGACACAAAGGCCTCACTCACACACCTACTGGTCTTATTCCTTCGGGTTTACACCGGATACGTGGTGTGAGTGGAACCACAAGTGGTGCAGCGCAAGCCACTTGGGGTGATGGTTTGAAGCGCAGGCGTCCTCTGGCTTCGGTCACTGTGACAGGCTAATCCGTTTCGGATGCCGCCAACCGTGTTTGCGTTAGCGAAATCGACGTCCAGACTGAAGTGCTTATTATCTGGAAACCTGCACTGTCTTGAAAAAATGCCGTGCGCAAGATGGACCGGACTATCACGCCCGAACCAGAAAACATCGGCGGATCACGACCAATGTGTCGTCTTAAGGAAACAATCACCAACTCAGCAACCTTTTTTTACCTCATAGATGAACCATACACAGCATAAAAATAATACTGGACACTGTTAACCAGAACTGGTCTTTCTGAGGTACGCTTTCAGTGCCGTTTACAGCGTTACACGAGAGCCGTTTATACATACCGTGAAACAAACTTTATGTCCCCGTGTTCAACGGTTTTTTAAATATCATGTCAGGTTAATGCGCACCTTGTGAATAACGACTTAATGCGTCGTGCGCTAAAGTATCCAATCTATAGTATCTCACTACACATGAACCAAAACGGTACCTTAATGAAACAGTAATCTATGAAGTATGCGGAATCTGTCAATTACCGCTACAGACTTGCTGGTCTACTGATAGGTTATCAATGCCGTCAAGCAAAGGTAAAAAAGGAGCAGTAGTATGAAAATCGCAAATTCATAACATTGATTCAAATGTTCTAAATATATAAGACATGACAATTCTTCGCGGTTGCTTACAATAAAAACATTCTACATAGGCACGATGACAGCACACATTGCAAAGTGGCCTCAGAGATTATATTGCATTTCAAGATTATGGGCATTTTTAGTTCCTCTCAGTGTTTGTGGACGTTCTCTGTAGACTTTGATTGAGGTAGCCCCAAAGAAAAATCCCAGTAGAGTAGTATCTGACGATCGTCGGAGCTACTTCTTTAATCCGCTGAGACCGATCCATCGTCGCCAGAATGTTTCATCCCGGTATTATCGTACGCATAACGTATAATGTGACGCTGCGCCATCTTAGTGAAGCCAAATGTAGTCGAGTACTTCTAGTTGCTCCAGCGCCGGTAGAGCATTCTGCTGCAACATCTGCAGATAAGGAATGTTCTACGTTGTAAATGATTATGCGAATGGATGCTTCACCTGTAACGTTTTTATCAAAAAGGAAAAGCTCACTAATCCATATTCGAAGAAGCCCCACCCAAACTATAGGCTTTGACCCATGTTGACGTCGTATTTATCAAACCGATGGGGGCTGTTGATTTGTCAAAAAATATGGCTGCTGCACGAACCGATTCAGACAGAATATTGCTTCGTCAGTAAATATTGTGGAATACATATCCTCTCTGATAAACACCATGTACAGAATGACTCAAATTTGCCCGTATCTGACAACCAAAGCTCTTGTAATCGGCCCTCCCGGTACGGCCGATACCTTGTATCGTTTGAGTATCCTGCATACATCGGACTTCGAAGTGTTACATTCTTGAGCGAGCGGATGGACACTCTTTTACGGACTGCTTTTTGCGCGTAATTAACACAGGCAGGAAGGTCATCCGTTGATGTGCACAGTCGACCACTTCTTTGCAAGTGCTGAACAGCGGCCACCGCAACAAACGTTTTCATCAGTTTTCGAAGTGATTTACAGGTAATCGATCGCGTGACAAGGTGTCATGCGTTAAACTCCCCGGTAGTCACCTCCCAATTTTTACCACAGGCCGCAAAAACCAGTTCAGTACGATCGGGAGGCGTGGCCGTTCGGCAAGCCTTTTGGTCTGGACTACGGATTTTGGCGCCGGGGCAGAATTCTGGGACATATGGTACATACTTTAAAGAAGTTTCTTGCTTGGTGTGTGATAAACGGGGAGAGGAGAGCTTGAGTCCTATGCGTAAGAAAGACATCTGACAAATGCACCTACAAGATAGCACACTTCGAAAGTGTACTCAGTCAAGTTTATTTGTCCTTCAAAGTATCACAAAAAAATCATCAGATCAAAACCGACAGTTACCGACAGCTGGTTAAACTCAGGTACGGCAGACTGCAACAGATAACTAAACATGCGTCAAGACCGATAAATAGAAAAGTTGACGGAAAACTACTTGATTTACTGATGAACCTGAATAACCAATAAAATAAGCTTTTGAAAAATGAAAATGCTTTCAACCACGTACTGGAAATGGTTCAAAGAAATAAACGTTTAGGAGAAGAACTGTGTCAAAACACCGATTTGTAGGAAACAGCGTTACTGAAGTTTAGTAGACAGACCAAAAATGAAGCGACTGATTTGATGGACCTATTGGTCATTCTGTAATAGAATCAGAGATCCAAAGCTGAACAGAAGAAAAATGGGAAGCGTCTAATCAAATCGGCAAATTGCGACACGTCTGATAAAAGTAATTCCAACCTAGTGGAATGAGATTTAATTTAACAAACTTACTCTTCCAGGTGTGTCACCACGAGGCAATGCCATTGTATCAGATGACACTAGTCGTCCCAGTTTTTCGCACAGGGCGTCCGCAACCTCCTGGATTTTCGTCTTTGTGAACACCGCGTCATACTCTTCATCGGTTGGACATTTGAGTGCTCCAATCAATGGCTTTTGGAGGGCACGGCCAGCAGCCTGGATGCACTGGGTCACTGCTAAGAAGGCATCATCTAAACTCATACGGTTTTCTGAAGAAGTGTGTACAAGAACATTTTCGTCCAACGCTCCGCACAGTGCGTCCTGACATTTGGTCAGGCAGCCCACCAGATGATTTAGTCCAGCTATCCAGGGTCGTAAAATATCTGCACCACCAGTTTGAGAAGTATGGGAAGTTCCCAGTTGACAGCGGTTTATAAAAGACATGGCCACCTAGGGAAAAGATGAAAATAAAAGAAATTCGAAGTAAATCCAAAGCACAGATTGACTGACGTACACGCGCCGTAAAGTTTACCGAGAAGGGAAGAAGTCACCGCCCTGTAAAAATCAGCATCCCATCAATATACTCATTAAACAGTGTCAGATACCTCTGGAAGAGATTCGGTGACTCCAACGAAACAGGACTTGCAACCAGCGTACCAATGCTTATCTACATCGTGGTCCGTGATAACTCAGACTGTGGTCCGCACCGTCCTGTGGGACTATTACTGAACCACGCGAACTGTTTTATTGTTCCATACACAAATCGATTATAATTCATGTAAAGGCAAGTCTGATGAGAGTAACAGAAAACAGACGTTTGGACAAATGACTTCTTATAAGAGAGGTGGGCTGACTGATCATAAGCACAACCACACACGCCCACACAACGCAAACAAGCGATTAGGGATCGCAACATACCATGACGACTGCAGTAAGATGTCGACTCACCTATTAAACATCAACAGTGGACGAATAACTTAAAACTTCGCACAGACTCAAGTCAATTCAAATTGGATAGCCTGATACTGAAGAGATCAGAATATGCAAAACCGTGAAACATATATAAAGATATGGCACAACTTCAACAATCAAGGTTACAGCTCAGGACATTTAGACATCAGGAACTCTTAACCCAACGGTTTACACAAACGTTGTGGGGCCAAGTATGACTCTACTAACCAGGCCTTTAAAATTACATTCGAACAAACCCCAAAACAAAACTGTCCAGATATTGAAACAAACGGAATGTGTTCAATTGGTGTGAATTTTAGTTCACATAAACGTTACTTTGAGAAACAACAGTTTCACATTGTGAACACACTAAAGCGTGTTTCAAAATCTTCCAATTCGTATCTATTACAAGACATATACCAAGGATTCCTATGGTTAGAACTGATCAATCAAAGTGAGTACCCATCGGCCCTCACAGGACAAACACGAAGTCGGATATTGAGTCCCAAGGTTTTCCTGTTTGGCACAAACAACAATCAACCAACTGGAATCCAACAGCGAGGCTTTCTTACATGGCGACGAATTGTCTGCGGTCTTCATACAGGCATTCACACAACGGTACATGCAAATTCACTGCTAAACATGCACCCCTCACAAGCTTTCCAGTACACCTTTTTTTTTACATGAGACGGGACGCAAGCAATTGCGCACCTACATCGGTCACTTCGACGGCATTCTTGTTTGTCGATCATGTGGGAAAAAACCCGTATGCAGTCGGACCAGAAAGCACAAAATGGCAACAGGAGCTAAAATCAATCACGCGCGAAGTCAAACTATTGTAACCATACAGCAGGGAGAAGACGTAAGAAAGACATTGCTTTCGTAGTCACTTCTGGAAACTTGGGAACTGCCTATAAAACAGATCGCGGCCTCCTGAATAATTCCAACGAGTACTGGTCCGAGGTATTATCAGCCCATTCGCACATTGATGAGCGACCATCACGTACGATTCTGCCTCCGGACCGGTCCTTGGTCAACCCGATCACTGGAGAGGATGTTCCCGCACTCTGAAAAGCATGGAAAATACCGCTTCTGATTTGGACACTGTTGCTCAAACATTTGACGCGTATGAAAGCTGATGTCTTGGTCGTATACTTCAACCTCATTCTGCTAACTGAAGGATGTCTAATTCATCTGTGTCGTTCCCGCATGTTTTGAAAGTGGATAACCCTTGGCTAGTAGTTCCACGATGAACTCATCAGCGGTTTATTCTACGCCGACGATCTGATCCTCCTGGCCACGAATCTGACACCTCTTCTCCAGAAGCGGGCAGTCGCCACTGGAGCACTGAAACTATCCGGAGTGAAGATTAACACGAGGAAGACTAAAATCGCAGTTGTATGTGGCGACCATAAAAACAATGCAGCTGCAAGCACTGACGAGTCTAGTCATTCCGGTCCGGACATTATTCACTCACTAAGTGCCTCTGACACGATGATCTGCATCGGTATCCCCGTTCACCTTCAAAAATAGTGTTCACCACTCACTGACTACAGCTTCGTACGATGCTGTCAGTTACAGGTGGCGCCACTCTGTTAAGGACTGTCGTGCCTTTTGGAGCAACACTGGACTAGGACACTTGGTGTGCAAATTTGCCTGCAGTCTTTGTTTTGTCATTTACCCAGAGGACACACGCTCGTAAATGCAAAGTAATTAACTGGCATTCGAGCGATGAGGGTCTAAAGAACGCTTACCAGAAGACGCTGGTGAACAAGTTGCCCAGTTCGAGTTTGGTGAAAGATCATAACGAACACTGGGAACAAATCATCACAGCTATGAAAACATGCTGTGAAGAGGTATGTTCCGATGGAGCCGTCCAGTTGCGACAGAACTGGATTTCCCGTGTCGATAAACCCCATGAACAAGCGTCGCTCGCGATCCCACCTGGCTCTGAATATGATGACGACCGTCAAGTACGTAAACGCAAGTTAACTGAAAGCTTGCGCAAAAAACCGTGAGCACGTAACTTGGTCAAACATCGGTCGAAAAGAGATCGGAAAGGTCGTTTTTCGTATCTGGGAATGGCGACAGGCTTCTTCTCCTTGAATCCGTGGTTGTCCAGTCGTCCAGTTGGTGTAAGTGAGATCATATGTGAAAAGATGGTTCACTTATCACACCAATCAATCGCGTCGACTTGACAGGTGGGCTGAACATTTCGAAGAACAGTTCAGTTGGCCTCAACCAGACCATGTGGACGACGGGACCCGAATGGTCAGTTATTGCGTTCCAGACGGCCCTCCGTCGGAAGCAGAAGTGGTCCTAGAGCTCAGGTTATTGAAGCGTAATAAGGCTCCTGGACCAGACCTCCTCTCTCCTTCTCTCTTTCAAAGGATGGCGGAGAGGTTGATATCAGAACTGACTAAACTCCTCCAGACGATTTGGGAGACTGAAGAGGTACCTCGCGATTGGTGCTTGTCAACAGTAATTCCCGTTTTCAAAAAGGGGGCCCGAAGTCTATGTGACAACCACAGAGGCATCAGTTTGGTATCTGTTGCTTCCAAGTTACTCACTGGCCTCATTTTACGTCGGCTGAAAGGAAAGGCATATGTTTGTGTACGTTCTGTTTTGCTCTATGGTTCGGAACGTGGCCTGTTCGCAAGGAAGATATCAACAAGCTTGCTGTATTTGACCATCGTTGTCTCCGCCAGTTAGCCCACATTAAGTGGACTGATCGCGTGAGCAATGCGGCAGTTCGCCGGCGCGTATTCCGGAACGCTCGGGATGCGCGATCGATCGGTCAACTACTCACGTTGCACAGCCTGCGATGGTTAGGTCACGTACTCCGTATGCCAGCTGAGCGTTTACCGTACCGGGCATTATATACTGAGACCACCAACAGTTGGGTGAAACCACGTGGGTCAAGCGACAACGTGGTCACGAAATATGAGAACCCTGACTGCTCCACTGAGTAAAGTGGGTAGGTGTCGCCTGCCTGGATGGGGTCCTCGTGATCACTCAAACCGCTGGTTAGAGACGCTATCCGAGATGGCGGCGTGTCGCAGTCAATGGCGTACCTGCATCCATACCATTTCTAGTTCTTTCGCTTAGACTTCTATTAATTTTCAACTTCTTAGTAACGTTTTCTTCTAGGATATTCCACGTCACTGTTGAGGTGAGCGGCAGCCCGAGCCACAGTACCTTTTGGTCAGGCTCATGGCTGTTATGATGATGATGATGATGATGATGATGATGATG
>LOND01029210.1:30854-45481 GCA_014220965.1 Paragonimus kellicotti
GAAATACTGCTCGTGGTCTTTGTGTTTTGTTCTTGTCTTTCTCTATCAGGGCGTCGTAACAATTATGACGAAGTGGTCAATACGGTTGTGTCATGAAAGCATGACAGGAGTTCTAGTCCCGGTCGTGGAAAGGATATGCAATACTGACGAGCCTAACGTGAGCGAAACTTTAATATAATAGTTCTTTCGGAAAAAACTGACTGAAACGTCGATCAGAATGCAATAGTTGTAAATCTGAATCTATAACGGGACATTTCACAAGTAAATGAATTTTCAAGAAGTCTTGAGCATGTCAAAAGTGAAAATAATAATGTGCTTATTAGAAGCGTTCGCAAAAAGTTAACACACTTGCTTTCTAGATCTCTGAACCTCTATCAAATCTTTCCTCTTCGTTGAAGTAGCCCACATAGGATCAATGTGACAGAATTTGAAGTTTACGGTTTTCAATTTCCGTGAGTCCAGTTATGCCTAATTTCGCATAAAGCATACGATACTATAACAGGGCCTATGTAACCTCAGAATGTAATGATTAAGAAGTTTAAAAGAAGGAAAATACGGTTGTTTTTAGTACAATTCATTTGGTAATAGCCTCTTGAATGCAGAAAGGGCAGTCGCGCAATGTAGATATTCTTAATCAAATAAAAAATGTAGTTCGCATGGTACAAAAGTAAATTGTGTGCAGACTGCAGCAGAACAAAACTGCCGGTTACACGCAGTCTATCGAGGCATTTGCAAACCTCTTGATTCGGGAAGAACAAGACGGAATGTTGAAGGTTTACTCAGATCAGACTGTCACCTATGTAGAAGGCTCTTTGTAGCATTTCCGCCGTAAACTGGCCGAGTGTCAAGGCCTACTTCAAAGCAAGACTTGCGCAACTTGGTGGAGTAGCATCAAAAGAATGCATCGTCATTCTACACGCCTTAAGGTTTTGAAGTAAGTCGTATGTCGACCAATATAGGAACCTCAGGTTATCTCGGTTATTAGGAGACACCTTGACTTGGTGAAACATGGCTTCAATATCAGCTACAAATGCATACGGATGTTCACGAAACCGGAGAAGCACACCACATAGGTTGTTTACCAAGTCTGGTCCAGTAAGCAGTTGAGAGTTCAAGGAGACACCATGGTATTTGGCAGCGCAATCAAAAACTACCCTAACCTTGGTCGGTTTCTAATACCTGGCTGACTGACATGTGCTCCAGATCTGTAGATTTGAAAACTAAATGGTGCGGCAGGCATCAAATACTTTATTTTCCTCTTTCTTCTTCGGACACCGAAACTAGTTCAGATTGTCCCACTGGTGATGTACTCTTCCATCTTTGACACATAAAACTGATACAGCACCTTGTCACGCATAAGACGCCTTTTCAAGCCGTGAAGTCTGTGACAGGCTAGCTCTCTGTTGTTTGGCAAACTCGGCTGACCACTCTTCCAAGGTAGAACAATCTGGTAGTGACCGCCAACAAATGTAAGGGACCTTTCATATAGGGCAATGCGATCTTCAGCAAACATAGCATGCTGAATGCACTGGGTTTCACTGCATTCAAAGCTAAACATCCTCACTAGTTGAAGAGACACTGATGTATCACCAGACAAGTGGTACACTGAGGTGTCCGATGTGCCAATGTGGCTTTCAATCTGTGTTGGCCCCAACAACATTCAGCCCAGAGATCCACGTACAGCATAAGGATCTTTACTTCTGCCAAAGTTCTGATGCAAGATACGGTGTGCCATCGTCACGTCATATCCAATTAGCACGGAAACCACTGTTCCTGAGAGCACAACCGAGGACATATCACTTAATTGTGGCAACGTTCACAGTTGCTCGCTTGCGGGCACAAAATGGGACAACTTAGGCAACAACTATATAAACCAAGCTCGGTAAACCGCAGGACTTTTATTTGCATTGAAACTTTCTACAGCAAATGATACAATGTTGACCTGGACTGTTGGCGCTTTCAAAATGATCTCACTGGGTTGGCTTTTGATACCTATCTTTTCAAGTAGCGCGCTATCGACCAATGTAACATCCGGTGCAATATTCAGGAAGACATAAGTAATTATCGTGCTTAACGGACGTTTGGTTCTGATGGGCACAACTCCAAGTGCTACCTTGAGTTTACCTGATAAAACTGTTGTCCTCAATCTTCGCTGGCGATAAGCTTTTTATGCTCTTGCGTTTCGTCTTCTCCATGATATAGTGGATGATGCCATCGAGAGCATCGATTTACATTAACAACGTGTCTTGTCTTACGTTCCTTTGGGCGGCAATTCGATTATAGGCGAAAGACATACAATTTAAGTTCTTTGAATGCTTCGTGACGACATTCAACAGTTAGTGAGCTGGACTTCGGGCACTGGTACGCTGTTTCACACTTAGCACATTCCTTCGGAGCCGGGAGGTGCGTTCAAGTTCGTAGGCAATTACGGCGTAGATATTGTGTTTATGAGCTTTAGGTTGGTTTATGGATGTCCGACTGGTTGGCTGAGGATAGCTGTTTGAGGGACCAGAAACCAGAAACAGGGGCCTCTTGTTGGCAGCATCCGCCTTCTCATTTACAAACCGAGTCAGGTGAACAAAGGACGGTTCACGTCCATGACGCAAAATGGTAGTAGCTACCTCAAACCACTTAGACTGCATCGGCATGGGCAGTCGTCGGACAATATCCCCTAACGTGCGACACGAATTCACATCGGACTCATAATGGAGTTGTCGCAGAGTAGTGGAACACACTTTCATTTTCTCACCTAAATCCGTAACACTCGTTGCGTCATCATTCGTGACAACGCATCCCTCAGCCAACGACCTGATATAATAGCGCGCAATAAGGTGTGGTTGACCGAAGCGGCGTTGAAGAGTGTTGACGACCCCGATGTATCGAAACCCCGGTTCTAGTAATGCATAGCCTTTTATCGCGTCCAGTGCTTCTTCGTCGCAGTAGTGGAAGAGACACTGAATTCTATTAGAAAAGCATCAGTGTAACGACCCACGTTCGACAGAAAACATCGGAGGAATCCCGAGTAGACCATAGAGTTGCCATTCAACCCTTCTGAATTCTTCTTCGGAGACCCAATACAAATAATAAGGAGGTTTCCGAGTTCACTTATTGATCCAGATTTTTTCTGGTGTTCGGCAATTATCCCAAGGATTGAATACATCGGTTCAATGTTGAAGGTTCGATCACATATGACTGGACGTCTAGCCGTGTCCCACAACTTCGCCCAGAAGTACAGCACCGAGGCTTAGTGGGACTAGTTGAGGACTGGGACAATAAACATGCAGATGGTCTTTCTGCAGATTGGCCTGAAATTACACCACTTGCTTGGCGAATCAATCTTTTCGTAAATTAAATAAAAGTCGTACTGTTCATGAAAGTATTTTTAATTCGCAGCATACCAAACCTTCACGTATAACGCTTTCTGGTTTCCAGAAAGGTGTTACATAATTATACCACTGCAGTGCTGTGGTAAAACAGAACTGATAAAGGAGGGTAAACAGCAATGAACGTTGTGGCTCACAGAATAACAAAAGGTACGCAGAAAAGTTTCCAACCAACTGCAACGAAACCTCGTCACATGATATGGAACAAATTAATTAGGCATATCTGAAGGGATCTACCATTGTCAATTCAAAAGACAAGCAATATACTGATACGGAATACCTAACTCTGAGAACAAGCCGAAAATCACACCCACATCACGATAGATCCAACAAGCACAGATTCAAAGAGGAAAGCTTGATCGCTCATTAACACAACCCATAGTTTGAAGAGAGATCTAAATAACTCTGACATAAGAATGAAACACGATTACACTGAAGTGTTATTTTCATGTCACAAACCAGATGTCGCTTCGGGTACAGCGACACTTAACGATCTTGGCTAAATATGTGGTAAGTAAATCATGAAGGATAAACAGACAGAACAACATATAGCTCACTTGTGTGGCGGACAGGTTTGTTTCTTTTGCTAGCTGACGAAGAGCATTGAACGTTGAGTGATCTAGGCCTCGCTTGGGTCGGTTGATTAGCCGAAGTAGACGTATAGGGTCTTTGATGTTTACGGCCAAGCCAAGATAGCTGAGTAGAACATCCGTAATAGGACACTTCTAGATCGTCACATAGCAGTTAAACAAAGTGTGTATTAGTTTACTCACTTTGTACTGTGGCAGAAAGTCGGAAGTGCATTGCCTAAAGTAGAAAAACGGGTTCTCATGACTGTCTGAGAATAAGAAACGGATTCGGGGCATTCGGTACACAACCAGCAATTCCAAAGTTAAAAGCTGTGGTAGAAGTCACATTTAACACTGAATACGCGTATACCTCAAACCAGTCCAGGAGTTGAGAGCAAACAAGATAGTCGACACTGAACAGAGTTTGCTTCAGTTCCACGTTATTTTGAAACTCCACGAGAACACGACGAACCAGAGATATGCGATCTATTAGGTTGAACGCGTTCAACTGATCTTCCACTTTGTTTGCAAGTGTGTCCAACTCTGAGCAATCCATATTTTCACGATATACGCGCTTTCGGCACAATTTTGGCCACATGGTGAGAGGGTCTTCATCAAATACCTTACCGAGGAGAAACAGGAACGTTTAGAAAAGTTTGAATATGGTATCTCACCGCCTCGTGTTCCCTTAACACCAACTTGAAACAAGTGAGCTCGTCTCGGGGGTGCAGGAGGGTTTCCGTTGAATTTCGTTCCAAATCAAATTGCTGGTGGACTTCATATAAAAACTGCAGAACAGAACGCGACTTCTCTTTGTATAACTTCGTGTCACGGAGTGGACGACCAAAAAGAACTGGCATTGCCCACGAATTCACAGGTCTATAAAGACACGATATTACTGCGTACTAGTAAAAGACTAGCAACAGTGTGAAGCAGGTTTTTAAGAGCACACGTAAAACTGCCATTCGATAGAGATGAATGTGAGTCTGAAACGTACAAATAACAATGTCCAGCTACCTCATTGTGCGTAGCAGGAAGTGTCCCTGCTCAATCCCATTCTCCAATTTAACCATTGCTTCCAGATATTCACCTGCAGCTACGATATCACGCAATAGCAGCACAGACAGATGGGAAGAAAAATTGTCAAACTAGGGAAAACGTATATTTGTGAATTTCAATGAGATTGATAAGTTACAAGGCGGTTAACGAGGATGGTGTCTTTTGCGTTCATGTTTCTTGTGCTTCGAGTTATGACGTACTTTGTGTGGGGATTCTGAAAATAAACAGAGTAAGTCAAAATTCCCGAAATGCCCTTAAGTAACAGCCGTACGTAGAAATGGTGCAATAAGAGTTAAAAATCCCACTCAACCGTTCGATGTACTACTCTATTCATTCATTCGCAATGGACATGAGCCTGACAAAAAGGTACTACTGTACTGGAGCCACCGCTAACTGAAACAGTGATTTGAAATGGCCTGCAAGAAAAAACTTACCAAAAAATGGGTCAAATAAGGCTAAACAGAAATAGAGGTGCTATGGATGAAGACAAACCACCGTTATCTTGGATGACACTTTTAATCAACGATTTGAGTGCTCATGAGAATCCCAACCAAACAAGCGAAACCTGCCAACTTTACTCAGCCAAAATGTCAGGAATTTTACACTTCGTGACTGCAACGCTGTTGAACATCCAGCGGTTTTACCCAACTGTTGGTGAAATCAGTATACAATGACCGGTGCGAGAGACGTCTAATCGGCATGCGGAGTATCTACAACCTGATTAGTTAATCAACTGATGGAATAGCTTGAGCGTTTTTTTCACGGGACACTCACCCAAGCCCTCAGCATAAAAAAACGGACAAACAGACTATGAATTGAGGAAGATTTAACAAACGTTGACTTGGGAGTGAGAAATTAAAACAACCACTAGGAAGTTAAGAAGTACATACCCTGTTCGTTGCAAAAGCCGAAGGTTTTACGGCCCATGAGATAGAAATGGCAGAGGTGATAGCGACTAATGAAGTTTGGCGACTTTATACGATCAAACTGCCTATGAACGCGAAACGATTGAAGTGGGGCACGGAAAGTAACAAGAAAACTATAATAAGTTGCAATTTGGTATTTGTAAGGTGTGAACGTATGAGGTTAGATGGAGGAGGTTTAGGAATAAAGCCCCGTTCTTCCAACGGTCCTTTTACTTATGAACTAGTTCTTAGTTCTTCTCATGGCTGTATGGTGGATGATTATGAAATAATTAGCACACAATCACTGACAGTCACTCGTAACATGTTATTTCGTCACAAAGGATTGCTGCTTACTACGAGGACACAGGAACCTCCGGAAAGATTGCAATGCGAATGGATTAAAATTTTCTCCGCTCAGTGACAGTCACAGAAAGCTCAACCGTTATGTTGACATTACTTTGGGGCCGAGGGATCTGATGGACATTACAAACAACTCCACATTGATACACACAAATACTACACACCAAACGAAAGTTCCCCTATTAACTCTATGATATTGGACAAAAAATGCACATTCCTACTTCTGATTACCAAATAGCCTAGAAAAACACGATAACCGTTAAAAAGTAAATTAAAAAACTATTCGGATCACTGAAAAACAGTCTAAGAAAGCAGAACAATAAGTACAACGCAAACGACGTTCCAGTCTTTTATCACAGCAACAAGACAGATAAGACAAAAGAGCGAACGCACACACCGTTTGATCTAGAGCGATGTCGATGTCTTCGGTTTTTTCTCCTTCGGATGCGTGACTGGGAAGATGAGCTGGAGACATCTTCATCACTTTCTGAAACAATCAAGTCGAGATCTGCCCCGGGCAACGGCTTGTGCTTTTGTTCTTCAAAGCGCTCAGGTAAACGACAAGGTGGGGAAGGTGACTGATATCGCTTGGAATGTCCGTCACGAAACTTAGGTTTACTCTGATGAGTACGTTTTGGAAGGGGGCTACTACTACGTCGATGAGAACGATGACACGATTCTGTTTGGCGTACTGATCCATGATGCTCTCTACCAGAAGACTGTGGGTTTTTGAGTGGTGCTGGAAAAGCACGTTGTTGCTTGTATCGTCGCCATTCCTTAGATACCGATTGACTGAAATCTACATGTATGCGCCTATCATCGATAACCACCTTGTCCATTTTCAAAAAGGCATTCTCGCAATCTGAATCATTTTCGAATTCAATAAAAGCGTACTGCAAAGACGCGTCAGTCCGCCGATCGCGAATAACTTCACAGGATTTGATTGGTCCGAAACGGCTGAAAATAATCTCTAGATCCTCTGAATTGGTTACAGGATTAAGTCGGCAAACGAACAATACATTATCCGGTGGTTTAACATCAGCATCTGGTAAGTCCCCGATCAGAGTAAGCAACTGAGCATGTGTTTTGGCCTCCTGTTCAGCTTTATATTCGTTTAGTTGACTAGGAGATAGGCCGACCGCTTCCTCCAGCTCTTCATCCTCTTCAATACGTGGTGCTCCGAGGTCACCAAAGAGCTGTTTGGCAAAACCGATTAAATGAAATGCATGGATTAGTTCACGGGCTTCAAAGAATAAGCGAAATTACTTCGAATGACAGTTATTACCGGGTAGTCATTCTAGTCGAACAGAACAGCCATATAGAAAAACTTTGTTTTCACGCTCCTAGCCATGGCAATTAGGACAAAGCAACAGCGAGCAGGCTAGCAATCATACGGTGCCATCCTGCAGTTACCAGACAGTCTGAGTTAACTCAAACTGCGACCTCAGATACGGGCAATGAACACGAGTGATTATAACCACAGAATCCCGATCTGAGCAGGAATGTTTCAACCGTCTATATGAACTCAAAGGTATCCAAACGGCCAACTTAGTCAAAACTAGGGCAACTATACGAGAAAGTTTTAAAATGTTAAGCCAATTCAATTGGCGATTAACCTCCATTGTGGAAGGTATTTCTGAGGCCTATGAGCACAGAAGTGACAACTTTCCACTTAGAAGTATGAAATTAGAGCAGCAAAAGTGAGGAAAAAGAGACATTTATACATCAAATCAATATTCAATAGACAGATGTGTTGTCGGCCGAAAATACTGAAGCAAGCTCTCAAATATTATATGAACCTTTCCAAATCACTAAAATCTATGGGGAACGCAGTTGTTTTCTGTGTCTGTAGCCACAGGCTGAGCTGTCCCTAGATTTACCTTCTTCTGAGTTCAGTATCGAATTTATACAACATTACACAACAAACGAACATTTTCATTATTTGGCCATTCTTACAATTGCGTTCAACATTTGGCATACGTGCAAAACAAATCACTTAACAAAAGTTAGTGGGTTTTGGGGGTGGAAATTTAGTAAAGTAAAGTAAACATACATCAATTTTTACTGACCGTTGCTGGAAAGCGAGCGGGAGAGTCTGGGAAACGCAGGCCTTTGGGATTTTCAAATGGATCGTCCAGCACAACCGTGTGATGAATGCGAACATTCCGAAATGGTCGGTTGTCTTGATCACAATATACTTCATTGATGTGATCTAGAAACTCTTCTCCTTCGGCCACCTGTGATGTGTAAAAGACAGTTCACGTTGATACTTACGCAGATACTCACTTGACCAAACACAGTATGCTTTTGATCCAAATATTCCAGTTGGTCGGCTAACGTAAAGAAAAATTGAGAGCCATGCTGACCATGACCATTGTCTACCATGGAAACTAAGCCACGACGAGTATGAGAAATCTTTGGTTTTTTCTCCGCTTCAAAAAATTTCGCCTGATCACCGTACACATGCTCAAAAACGGACGCGCCCATCCTGCCGGTACCGGTGGGGTCACCGGTCTGTGCAACCAGATTTTTTTGAACGGAATGGAAAATGCAAAAGTTGTAGTACTTCATTTGGCACAATTTAATAAAATTCAGTGAGCACTTTGGGCGTTCCTTTATGTACAAATCGATCACCAAAACACCCAACGACGTCTCCAACAGTACCGACATGACGACTGTAAACGGAAGACAGTAGAATTCGGTCAGCACACGTTTGCCATTAAAATTATAAGACGTATAAAACAAGCACAAGTACTTCATAGCCATGGAGTACTACTACAGTAAAATAGGAATATTCACATATGTTTAAGTACACAGTCACACCCACGGGCAACATTTTACGTTAACAAAAACAGAAGTGTATAAAGTGACTAAATGACCGACCAATACAAAGGCGCACGAAAAACAACAACAAGTGAGGAACCGTCCACAATCTTACAGATGCACATATCCTGTTGTCTGCGGTACATTGTCATGTATTCAAAAACAGCGGGGTGGAAGCTAGTGCTAGTTCCAATCTGGCGGGCGACACCTGGAGAAAATGTTGGGAGCAGTGGCCAAGACATGCACAATGCGTGACCGGTTCAACGCCCCGTATTTTATCAAACCGCTGGAGGCCGCAGTGAACAATGCACGGCGACAGACGCGCCATGAGCACAAAGAATAAACCACAAAACCCGGCCTGGACTGTGTGCTAGTAAGTCGGTTAATAGTTATGAATACGGATCTCCTCCAATCATATGACTACTGGCTGCAGCGCTGTCCACACTTTCGGTCCATTTGAAACGGAACAATTGGCAAAGACAATAGTGATTTAACAGGGGCAGTTTAAATGATTTTTGACGCACGCAACTGAACCCTGGAACTAAACTGAGAACATACACATGATAAATATTTGGGTGAACATAAAACCTGGTGTTTACGATACACCATAAAAATTGGAGATCTGTGAATGCAACATGGGCCTTCGCTATATTCACAGATTCCCTGTTATTAATATTACAAGCCAATGAAATAACACAACCAAGGTAGATGGAGATACCAACAATCTATAGTGGCCCGCTTCTGACGGAAAGGGCAAGGACAAAGTCAACCCAAAAACTAAGATGCGTTGCACCTTAAATGTACTAAATGCCACCCATACAAAACCAACTCTAGCACTCAAACGGTTAGATACAATTAGCACATGGTTCGAAGAGCAAGAACAGTTTCCACGCGTCATCACCAAGGTTGCTCGAAGGAGTCGCCGCATAAAATAAACAAATCGCTTGGTGTGCAACAATCATTCGGCGTCCGAGGATGTTCAAGGTGGAAGATCCTACCTGATTCTATCATGACGAAGTTATTCGTTGACGATTCAAAAAAAATCGTGAAAGCAAACCAATTTTTTAGAGCCCGATATGCACAACTAGCATCCAGTCGACCGCTGTCTACTGCATGCAGAAATGCACTGCCTACAAGTTCGGTAGAATTTCCTTGGGTTTGTTTTTGACTACCAAATGATTCTCTTCTTTCGCATCCATAAAAACGCCGATCTTCCTATTTTATTGAAATATCTGTACTCTGTGGTTATCATTCTTCCGGAAGCGCATGCGTATACACAAAGATCAACGACACACATATGTCGAGGCCTGTATGATTCGGAACAAGTATCATTTTTATTGGCCACCATGGAAAGAGGAAGTCGTAAGGATACTTCGCAAACGGCTCCAGAATGGTAGTTTGCACGACACACGCCGGGACAGCCTTTTAGGTTAGTGAGATTCGAACAACAAAACTGTACAACTTTTAGAGTAGGGAGTTGCGTGCTATACCCAGCATGCGTTTGTGTAGCTTCAGATCGATACTCTCCGCCCGTTTGAAGAAGTTTCGATTAGGATGACCGGTCGTGATCATGGTTTTCAAAGGTAACAATCACGCCTGTAGGCCAATAAGAGGAAACTTATGGACTTCAGTTGATCTGTGTAAGGATAAGGCCGAAAACGTTCAGCCAATTTCGTTGTGCTTTGTTAAATAGACCTAAAAGTGTGAACTCTTTTATGAAGATGTACACGCAATTATGCTTACCTCCGACAGAGGTCACAAAAGGTAACAAAAGATACATGTAAAGTTATTTATTTAAAGCTTTTATAGTAGTCATCTGAACTATACCAGCATGTCATTAGTCTTATTTGTCAACGCTAGTGTAGGGTTCCCGGTGGAATAGCGGTGGGTAGCGGTTTACCTACTCCGTAGATCATAGTGCTCCCGTAGCGTATGCGAGGGATTTGGATTGCTAGTTGCTAGAATGCGATGGATAGCCAACGAACACAGGATTGAGTGAGAAGACGGAGAGTCCGTAAGCCAGGCGTTATTCAACAGGACGTCGAAAGCATTGGTTGAAACGTGAGGAGCGATAATAAGAATCTAAACTGTCAGTACTGAAACACATAACTGTCATCCACTGAAAAAACATGTTTGTGTTTGAGAGAAGCGTATATCTGTCACGATTATGTCTCACGGTTGTGTAAATGATATGGTCTGGTGCGTTGTTGTGTTGAACCAACGGGTGCTCTCGGGTGTAACAGGCGACCTGCCCATTTAATTACTCAGTTTTGAACGGCTGAATCGGATGTTGTTGCACAATGAGAGTGGATTCGGCAGGCTAACCGCTGATTGACGACGCCGGCTGAGGTTTCTTCCAAACCGCTTGGGTGGAGAAAATAGGCGCTCTTCGGATAGTACTCAAGTGAATCGACCAGGGAGTCGTAGACTGAGGCTCAATTGTCGCATCACATCAAAAAGAACCCTAGAGAGAGTAACCATTGCGGCAGGTAAGTCAGTTGTTGGCCTTAGGTCGTGTACGAACATCCTTGCATTCGTGGCTGTGTATAGCAATTTGATGGAAGTGTTTCAATGGCACTGTTCCCAAATGAATGACGGAGTCCTCTTGAGCGTAATGAAGGGTTACTGTCTTTCATAACTTACTATCCAAACGTTCCACCTGACAGCTCTCTTGAGGACTGTATGCTGTCGTGCGGGTTGTCATTGCTTCTCAAACGAGAAGACATTCTATCAAGTGTTCACACAATAGTGATGTACCACGGTCGGCAAAACATGAAAAACAGATGAACGAAACAGAAAGTAACAGCTGAAAAACTCATAATTGTATCAGAGAATGCGGCAGCAGAACGAGAACATTGACTAGTGATGGCAAGAGTGTAACTGTGACGATGCGATGATCCTTTGAATTTCATGTCAAATAGCTCAAAAAGTTAGCACCAAGTTTCACGCGTTTCAAACAGTTTGTGGTATTTTTGTGTGCAAATCCCGAAATAACACATCGGCTGCGGCGATTTTTTAATCAAGCCTACAGGCTACTTCACAAAGAAAGGATGGCAATACAACAAGCCAGCGCTGCCAACAGATCTTGCCCTCCACAAATATGCACTCCAATATACAGCCTGATTCTCAACCCGGGAGAGGGGAGACGTGAGAATCAACGCTTATCGATAACGAGTCACAAACTATACGACAAAGGCTCTGAACATATATGACAGGTAACTCAAATGTGTTTGGGTATGCGATTAGCGTTTCTTCACAATGACTACATGCTAACGCTTGGTTTTTCTAGCGTGCAAGACATAAGTCTTGAGAAAATAGCTGAACTCAAAGGCAGATCCCGACTTTCCATCCATTTGCATCCCACCTTTCCAGTGTTCCCGTATTCCCTTGCCTTCTTCAGAGTCCACTATTGTGTGCGATACTTCAATGGGCACTCCACGTCCAATCCTACCCATTTCTCTTCGCCGACCCACTTTTTCGCCATCTACATTCTTTGTCTCACCCTGATGTTCGGTGTCACACTCAAACTAAATTGCTGTCCGTTGTCTTGCTTAACGTGAATAAAGGTGTGAGCTGGTGCACTAAATCATGCCTTCATTGCCAGAGGAGCAGGGTACATCGCCACACCATCACCTCCCCTGGGAATTTCCCCATTTCAGACGTACGTTTTTCTCACGTCCATGCTTGACCTGGTTGGTCCATCACGTCCCATCACACGGCAAAACATTCTTGTTTACGTGCATCGACAGATTTACACGATGGCCTGTCGCCGTTCCCCTTAGCGATATTTCGTCCGAGACAGTCGCCAAAACGTTTCTCGAGCATTGGATTGCCAATTTTGGCGTTCCATTGTTCGTTACTACAGACCGAGGTTCGCAGTTCCAGTCAGCTCTTTTCCGCGACTTGACTCGTCTGTTGGGCTGCGAACACATCAGGACGACTGCATACCATCCTGCTGCTAATGGGATCGTCGAACGTTTTCACCGACAGTTGAAAGCATCGCTCATGGCGCAGTCGACACAGAGTTGGACAGAGCGCTTACCCTCATTTTGCTGAGCATCAGATCCGTCCTCAAGGAAGATATACAGTGTTCTACGGCTGAATTAGTCTACGGAACGACACTTCGTCTTCCAGGTGATCTTTTCAATCAAGACACACAAGTTGCAATAGATCTGACAAAGTATGCGTGTCGTCTGAAATCACATACGGAAGCACTGCGTGCCTTTCCGCCCTGACACCGTTCCTGGCCTCAACAACTCAACAAATATTTGGTGACTTGCACTAACGATTTCGTTCGTTGTGACGCAGTTCAGCGCTCACTTCTACCACTCAAAGATGGATCCTTTAAAGTGAGCTCACGAACAGATAAAGTTTTCTCCATCGAACGTTCCGGAAAACACGTCACTGTGAGTATTGATCGTCTCAAACCTGCCTATGTTGACACGCATCAGAAACTTTTCCACGAACCACTAACTCTCATAATGTCCAACCACAGAACCCTGAAGCATCCATCCCTTCCACTCCCCACACATCCGACTCTTCACCCACAATTGACAGTAATGACAAAAGAGCACCTTCTCTTCGTCCGCCTACCGAACAGACTCATACATCATCACCTTTTCCTCATCCGTCTCCGCTCCATCCCACCACGCGTTCCGGTAGGCATGTCAATTTATTAGCCTATTTTCGTTGATCATTTTCATGTCCCTTATTCTTATTTTTCACGACGATGATCGAGCATTTATCCTTTCACAAATGCTCTGGAGGGGAGTACTGTAGAGTTTTCCTATTTTTGTTCACAAACGTTGCTTCACTTTTGTACAACTTTTGTATCACCCTTACTTGTTGTTCAAATTGATAAAAGTGACCTTGCAATCCAATACAAAATTTGTGCACACTGGCCTGCTCTTTTCTCTCCGTTGCGCAGTCGCTTGACGACACCACACGGATCTTTCACCCAACTGCTTAGCTCCGTCGTATTAAGAACATCGTCGCAGCTCCGACCGCGCTTTCAGCAATCCACGGTAACTCCACAAACACCATACTTCCGGATATTGGTAATTTGGAACATTGTGGTGGTCATGTTGAACACTTCCTGTGAGTCAGATCCTTTCATTACTGTAACTTGCCGGTAACCTCGTAGCTGTTCTGTTTTGTTCATTCGTTCATTGTTGTTATCACCGATAGCCTGGTGAGGTACACTTGCATTTGCTTAGAGTATTCAGTAACTAGCCCTGACCACTATACTTTCGGGTCAGCTGACACTCGCTGACTTCGATACGGACAAACTTGCTGCTTCCGAGCGAGTTTGGTCTTCAACGTAGAACTCGTGATCAAGTCGTTGTATTCGCTCAAATCGCAAAGCAGTTTTTGGTTACAATTTTACTCCTGCGCTTGTTATTTTTTTTGTACGCTCATCTCTTGCATCCATTCGTTACAGTTACAACTCTTCTATGGAATTACCACATTTCAATCATTCTCGTCTTTGCGATTGATCTGGCCACTACAACCTATAGATCACATGGTAA
>LOND01029211.1:0-10244 GCA_014220965.1 Paragonimus kellicotti
GGTCTATCTGATGCCAGGCCTGTTTCGGAGAAGGCGGACGTCAAGTATAGCATTGGCGTGCACGATGCCTAAAACCAGTACTGGCTAAAAATAGATTATGCTCAGCGCACAGCTGCAACAATCGCCCACCATTATCTGATCGATGTGATGCTATCCCAAACCTACCACCTAAACGAGATTCGGCTTCACCAAGGCGACCGACCTGGGCATTCATATCTCCGGCCAAAACGACTATATCAGAGCCACGTGTCGACCGAAGGAGAGTGGCCAGATCCGAGTAAAATGCGTCCTTGACGCCGATGTCACTACAGTCAGTAGGAGCATAAGCAGACAATGAATAAATTTCTGAAAGTTTTGCGTCTAGAGCTGGTTTTAACAGAACCTGCCAAGCGGACGGCACAAAGTCTACTGTTAACAGGAATCCAATCTACTAATGCGGCTGCGGCCGTCGTGCTGAGAACTATACCTACCCCAGCCTGACCTGTAACAGCGGCTGTGGAGTCACCCGAAGTGTATAACCAGTATCGGGTAGACAATGCGGGTGCTGTTAGTTCCATACGTTGACTACTGTCATGGATTCTAGTCTCCGAGATACAGCAGACATCAACGTGCAACGAGTCTAGCGTTCGTGCGAGAGCCGCTTGCTGACCTATCTGTTTTAGCGTGCGAACGTTGAAGGCACCTATATTAATTCGCGTTCTAGGTCTAAGCAAGGGACGAGGGAGGCCTGAAGCTGAAAGGCAAGAGACGGAACTTACCGGCTCAGTGTTACTACAGTTAGCTACATCTGTTGTGGGACCTGTAGAGTAATTATCAGAAATGGAGGTCGGGAGGGGCCTGAGAGCTAAATTTGATAGGACAGTGGGGGAGGGGTCAGCAGTAGCATGTTTTCGCCTATCCACCCTGCTGTATGCAGCAGATAGGGCGACCCGGTTTATACTGCGAGACGGCCGATGCAGTATGGATTTATTGTTGTGAATATTCATGGTTGTGTGTGGGCTGAGATACTGCCAGGACGCCCAGACCTAGACAGGAGAACGATTAGGGTTCTCAACCAAAGCCTTTGGCTCAAAAGCCTGTACCGCAAGGCAGCGGTTGGGTGGCAATGTACCAGAACTGGTACTTTTTCCGGAAAAAGATGCCAACCTTCTTCCAACCCCAACCTGGAGGACCAGGAGACTGGTTTGTCAGACCTCTACCCATTGGCCTGCCTGGTATGAGTGACTCTATCGGTGTGGTGATCACACCGTCCAGTTTAGCCCAATAGGTCATCGAGATGCGCAAGCCGTCACACCACGTCAAGGTCCAGTCTCGTTGTGACGGATGTATGCAAACTGCAAATTATACACATCTATCACAATGTATCCAGAAGTCGTTCAATAAAGCAAAGTCGTTATTGCTCAATTAGCACAATTACCAACTGATCACACGCTTGAGTTTACGAACCGGAATTTCAGCCCACAACACAACAAAGCTCTCAGTTAAATGTCGTGTGAATTTGTACACGGTTCTGATAGTCTTATGCCGCATTAATTGTTGACTTTCGCTTGACATTTTTTGCTCGCTGGACTAATTGGTGACTCACTGGATCTCTCGCACTATCAGTGATCTATCTGCCGTAGGTTTTAACCATATCTCACGATCGCGTGGAGATGTTCCACCGAATCTAGGGAAAATCGGGTTTCCGAAGTGTTCGCCCATCAAAGTATCATTTAATCGGCTTAGCATGGTATGCATTTACTCTACAGAAGAACCAAGTGGAGCGTACTTAATAACGTCCACTTTACTCCCTGGCTGTTGTTCCACTTTGAAATCTGAAACTTCGGAGTGCTCTTTCCAGAATGTTATTCGGCACACAGTTGATGAGGAGGAGAAAGATGAGACACCTTTGTTGAACGCACTTAAAGTGAGGAAAGCTCGAGATAGCTGCTCATAAATGTGCGCTCAGCAATTAATCGTGTACATAACGACATCAACAAGTTGGCATACGCCATTGAGAAAACGAAGTCATATCGGTTTTAGGTTTAAAATATCACGACTGTTGACTGAGAACAGAGGTGTCAACACTCCCGAGACTGTCGCAAGGCGAGAATATGATCGGTACACCCGCGACAAGGTTGTAAAGTAGTTTGCCCCTACGCCTATCGGGTTCCCTCTGTGTTTCGGAAGCTGCCTCATTATCAGACCAGTAATCAACTTCGATGCAATAGATACAAAGCTAACACCTATGTGGTAGTCACATGAAGTTATGTCGCCTCTTCTGAGCATGAGAATAACTGTTGATAAACGCCACCCGTGAGTTGCCTCTCTGGTCTCCCGCGGGAAACGGAAGAGTGCGGTCAGTTTCAAACAACAATTCCACAACGTTAACACTTAAAAGAGCTGAAGAAGGTAAGTTAGAACTTGGAGCTCAAATGTATCTCAATAACTGAGACGACAAAGCCACTTCAGCTTCCGAAAAAAGATCGTAAAGAATGTCACAATAAAGCATACCATCCTCACAGTACACAGCTGAATTTTGTGCTAGTTCGAGTCAGTTGAATTGTTTCTCACAGTGTTTGCCCCATCTGTCACGTCTCCGTGATAGGCAGTAAATTTGTCAGTCTTTTTTTAATGTAGTCTCACTAACACCTTTGCTGATGACCAGTGAAACCACGAAGCACGGAAAACAGCACCCAGCTATTCCCTGGTGAAAACGCCTTTTTCAATTCTCTAACTCGCTGCTACTATGATTACGATCAGATGATTTCGGAGAAAACGACGGAACAAAGTGAGCAGGAACAACTGCACGATCTGAGCACAGGCGGTTACTCCAAAATGAACGATAATCTTTAATGGAACGGCGTCACCAACGGCTGATGACAGTATAATCAATTTGTTTTCATGATTGAGTTGCACAAGGTGGTCTCCACGTAGTGCATTGACATCGTTTGTGTGGAAATGCGCAACTTAATAGGTAGATGAAACAAGCTTTCCCCAGGAGAACTTGAAAACACAAGCTAGTAGTGGTATATTGCACGAGCTTCGTTCGTTACATCTTAGTAAGTATATATTGCGGAAATGAAAATGGTAAAATACCGTCACTTACGGAGAGTGTTCTATCCAGGTATGAAAAAATCCACGAGCACTACCGCAATACTGCTAATTTAATAAACAGTTCCTTTTGCACACATAATGGTGGCTTCAGTCGTTCAACAGCAATTGCCTCGGCAAAGTGAAGTAAGTGTTTATTCCGGTGCGTGAAGATGACTGCGAATTCCGAAGGATTCCCACTGTGATTTGTCTCGAGCACGTGACGCGCAATGGATGAAGCCGGATGTCTTGTGTGGATGACCTTTGGCCTCATCCGCACAATTTCCAACGGGTTGGCTGACGCGGTTGCACACCCACTTAGGCAAATGCTCTGCCATCCTGACTTGCAGCTGCCTCTCCGTCACTCCTATGTAGGTGAAACTGCACCCACACGAATATTGGTACACGCAGTACGAGAGGAGGGGGAGTAGAGAAAGACAGTCCTGGATGGCAGGCGTTGGCATTCTAGTGGTGTCGAAACTGAGAACTACTTCAGCCACGTAGAAAACACGTCTAACGGCGGAAACTAATCAACTTTTCAAGAGTGAACAGACATCGTCACCATTGAAAGGAAGTCGAATGAATGCAGCTTTTGGTTCAGCTAAATGGACGGGTTGGCTGTTGATCTGTGGTTTGCTGAATCGTCTTGTAAACCACTGTGGAGTAGCCGTTTGCTTTTGCTGTCTTCAAGACGATGATACTCTTCGTCGATTGTATCAGCTGTGCAAATTTTCCTAGCTCGATCGAATAAAGCCTTGAAAAGTGCTGAAATGGGACAAAACTATCGTAGCGCAAGTACTGCCCTGTTCAAGTGGATTTACGGTAGACCGAACGTCTTACGGTGCCGTCAACTCTGCGCTAGATCACTACAGCCCGAAACCGCAGACTGGTCCGGTTCTAATTCCGTCGTAAATCGCAGATTCCTGTGACTACAATTCAATTCTTTCTCTAGCGTATCAACGTGTCGGTTGCAGTCAGCGATCAGGATAATTTCGTCCGCATACTTCCAATAAACTGCGCTCGCCACGATATGCTGATCCACTTTACTTTCTACATTGACAACGAAAATGTTCGCAAAGGGTAAGACCTAGAGGACTTTTAACAGCCAATACATCGATCTGTGTAACCTTTATGCTGAAGTTGGAACTGAACATCCATTGTACACAGGTATAATAAATGTTCTAATTCGGACAGCGGGATAGAAAACGATATTCCGTTAGAACATATGTAATCACGAAAATCGCACAGTTTCATTTATGGGCACATTCGTATTTCAATAGCTAGCGAGGCCATCAGTTTTCCGCTAATGTAAACTTCCGATCGCAGGTCAACAAGTTCGAAGCTGTCCTTCAGAGTATACTTGACTAGTGACCGTTTCACTAATTCTAGCATTCTAAGTCAGTTTGCGAATTTGTGCTGAGGTGAGCCATAGATCGATTTAATGTATATATTCTGTAATTTTCATTTCTGCAGTATGTACTTGATAAGATGCAGCGAAATCAGTTCGAACAAAGATCGTGCAATATACCACTACTAGCTTGTCTTTTCAAGTTCAATAATGTAGGGTCCGTGAGATGCGTATAATGGACATGACCGGTTGCGATTGTCAGCGTATCGAGCAAGGATGCAGAAAAACTATCCAACCGCTTACCTTCGAGACTAAGACGACCAACTGGTGCGTTCATATTGTCAGCAAGCATGATAACTTTCGGGTTATTTCAGAACAGGAAGGGGTGTAACTAAGGCGTTCTTAACAGCATCTGAACTATTGTCTGTGGAGGTATATGCAGATTCGGCAAATAACCAACGTCTTTCCAGTCGACATACGCAAAAGTTGACCTCAACTCTAAGTCTGACAACACACAAGCGATCAGTTACGGAGATTCAACCGAGCAAAATTTGCTCTGCTGTAGGAATCAGCACAAATTCTAGTGCCGCTCGACTACGACAATTGGTTTTGTCGTTACCAAACGTACTAGCATCGTGAATGCGCGTTTCGGAGACTGCACATTTTCAGCCCCAGACTCCAGACAGTGCACACCAGAGCAGCCTCTTGACCTATTTGTCGAAATGTGAACATCGTAAAAATAAACCGCAACGATACGTTCTGAGACCCATAACGATGTAGATTGCCCAATTATAATTAATAAGCCTGCTAAGGAAAAGGTTAAGAGTTTTTTGACCAATGTAGTAAACCGGATGAATTAGCACAAAGAAGGCACGAGGCAAAATAAAAAGTACATTGACTCACCTTAAAAATGAACCGTCCATTTTGGTTAGTCCCTAACCTGATCACAATGTAATCAATTCTACAATAACATTTGACAGCTGATAGTCACGATGACTAAAGTTATCCGTGGCACACATTCTTATGAATGAACGGTGATGCAGAATGAAACAATTCATTAGAAAAATCATGTACTGATTAGCGATCAAGCATTAACACTCTGGCAAAGGGTTCACAATCAAAGGCACCATAAGCAGTATCAAGTTTACTCAGACGATTACTGAGATCATGAAACGTGAGTATGCAGAGGTGGAATGAGCAAGCTGAAAATGTATCGTGTCGTGCATTTTAGATGGTGGACTTCTTTATATGATTTATATAGTTCTAACGGTTTATTTCATTAAATTCGCTAAAATCTGGCGGAATAGAAAGTGGAACTTTTCAACTAATATCCGGTGGCCTAAAACTAAGCGATTCTATGAATTTTTTCCTGTTTTTCTGGTGCAAAGTATATGTATATATTGAATCCTTTGCAAACAATAAAAAAAGCAACTTGTCATTTCGTGGATAGTATTGATCATTCGGTGGACTCCAGCTTTCAATCAGAAGTGAAAACAACTGAGAATGTTGACAAAACTTTCACGAGGTTACAAAATTTCGCACTTCCAAAATACAGAATATCTTAAAGAATCACAATTGTATTTTGCCCATCAATTGTTGTAGGATAAATCTTGGTGATAAAAATAAGTCCACGATGTTCGGAATCCTTTATACAAAATTACCGGTAGTGAAAGCGTGAGAAAGAGATTCTTGAGATATCCATTGTACGGTTGATAATTCAGAGAAAACACGATTGGATACTCTGTTACACAAACTTAGATGTTAGTTGTACACACCGAGAAAGAAAAAAAACGAACAAGTGTCGGTCAGTACTATCACTCTCCGTGTCCAGCGCTGTAAACGCACACACCGATATCGCCACTACCGGACACGACTAGAATGTTATGCAGACATACAACAGACTTTTATTACAATACAGATTATGTAAGATAGAGAGTCGATAGTACAACAGAAACGAAAAACACGTGCCCATTGAAAACAAACGGCACGTGCTCCATTAAAACGAAAGATCGATAATGAGGAAGAAAAGGAAAAGAGCATGCATAAGTTGCAAGCATGCAAGCTCACGCTTATTCTGTTTCCATAGCACCCATCCAATTAGCTGGGTTTGTGCAATCAGAATGCACTTACGAAGGCCATGTTAAAGAAATCAGAAGATTAAATACTACTTTTTCTTGTTTTAAAACCGTTAAATGAGCTTCTGTTGTGAAGTTCTAAGAGTAAGAAGGTGTACACTTGGTGGTTAGTGCGACGAGCACATTCAGATGAAATCAAGAGTAAGGGGAATTAACAATTGGACAGAGAGATTCATTATGTAGGACTAACAGTTGCAAACCAGTCAACTGTTCATCTGTACAAGTGAAATTTATCGTCAGGTTTCTCGATATGTGAGAATTGTGTAAAGAATTTAAACATATAACCGAACATTCGCATGCAAAAGCCAATTTTACATCATTGGGAAATAACTAGTGAGAAAAAAGACTCACTTTTTAATTGTACGAACAGACCCCGAGTTAGATCGACCCATTGCTAGTGAAAGAAAATAGGAAAGATAACAATATTAAATCCTCCTGATAACTTATCGAGTACCAATCATTCTAAAGTCTGTGGCACTGCCATAGAACAACTCAATAAGTACGTCTCAAGAGGGATTCAGATAATATACAGATAATATACAAAGCACTAGAAGCAATTCAACCATGAGAGCACGGTTACCGCGTTGCGGATTAGAGTCAGACGCACTACGACCGCTACCGCCTAGGTTTCGACATTCCGACAATATTCAGCCGATGTGTGACATGGTGAGTAACACAATGGCAAAAGCTTTGAGGTGTTAGAATCGATAAATTAGTTTACAGAAAATGTTGAAAAATCCTTCCAGAAGAGTGTCACATGAATACTAGGCGATGACGGTAGAGCGTAAGTTAAAAAGCCCGTGACCAGAAAACAGAAAATCTACAATTGTGATATGACAATAAACAGTAACCCACATTAAATGGGTTTTTCATCATATAACACGTGATGTGAAGGTTAAAATCAATGGAAAAGCGGAGGAGAGGTGGTGAACAAAGAGCCACGTGACAAGGAAAAGGGTTCAACAACGGTTAGACGTTTCGATTAGCACTTAGCACACATGATACCACAAGTGACATAGCAACGAACGCAATGTGCAAGCTGTAAACTCATATAAACAACACAATGATTTTCTTACATGAACTATTGACTAATTAGTTAGGTTTCCGAGACCGCTACAGGATAAAGAGGCTTGAATCCATCGTCATTTGACGACGTTTCGGGGGAAAAAACGTTGAATCCACTCCAAAATTATCAAAATTTGCAAGATTACTTTAAACGAGTTGCAAACCAACTTAAGTATAGTTTCGAATCACATCCACATGCAAGAGAAAGTCGTCCATAAAAATGTATGTTCTACATATTTGAACACAGCTGCCATTAAATGGAGGCTTTGTTGAAGCAAACGCAGACTGAGCAATATTTACATGTTCTTAATTCAAATAGAATCAGGGACAACTGGGATAAACTTGACTGGAAAGTGCTCAGCATCTAGTAGAGTTTCCAGTTTGACTTATTCGTCCATTATCTGATCAGACAGACATACAACAACCGTCTTCGTTTATGTCATTTAGCGAATCGAATTTGACTCTGCTATGAGACTGAGCATACGAAGCTTTCTAGCTTCTAATGCCTTGGCTGAAGGTTTAAGCGTATCAGCATAAGAGAACGGCATCCGTCTCCTCTTTAATTTCTGTTCCTTGTGCCTCAATTTTCCTTCTCAAGATGTTACTAGCTCTTGCGGCCGGCATTAGATGGATTTGGGAACAGCTCTCTGGTGATAAGAAGTATATCGGCATCACCATCAACATCACGCACCGACAGGCGACCAACTTCTCTTTCTTCAGCTTTATGAAGGCAGGCACTTCAAAGCAACCTAGCCTCGAAAAGATTTGAAAAAACGTCAAGACTGCCACGCAAAATGTAGGCATGAGCATTACCTCGTTTGTCGTTTTCAGTCGAATAAGCAAAGTAATATATAAACAAATGAACACTTGAGCGATTACAGCCTTTGGAGTGAACAACCAGCTACTAAGTCAGAAAACGAAGCGGTAACGTAATTGAATGGTTACGTCTGAGAGCAATGGATACAGAGCGCGGTCAACCGAAAAGAAGTGGCAATACATGGAATAGTAAGTGATTGAGAGTAGGACATATCAGGTACCAATATAATTTAGATAAAGCGAACCAAACAGGGAATGAGTGAAAAGGAAGAACGTAAAACTAAGAGGATCAATACTCAATCGACGCAACGCATTATCAAGGTGCTGACAGGTTCAGTGTCATCAGGTCTTAAATACATAGAAAGCGATGTCATATAGTGTTGCAAGCGCTCCAGAAAATACTAGAGCGTATTTATTTATGATCTGACAAGCAACACGAAATGCCTTTCCAGGATCTACCGATAGATCAAATACTTGCAGCCATTTGTGGAGGTGCTTCCAGGCTCGATTATAGAATGCCCTGCCTATGCGGCCAATGTACCACAAACTGGGCGGTACAGGTAAATCCATAAATTATACTTGACTTAGTAAGCATGGGCAGTGGAACTCACCTGGGAGTTCAGGGGGTGCGAGTTGTTTGGTGCAGCACAATGGGCTTGGCCGACAAAAATGAGGTTTAGTGTTGTTAGCAATCCACGTCTAATGAAAGAGACTATAACGTCCAGCTCGCAAAGCAGACGACGTGAACACTTTCTGTGATATCGTTGTGACGCCTAGTGAGAGAGTTAAGTGGCTAGGATAGGCTGGTAAACAAAACATGTGGGCTATCCACTCTGGATATCAGTCCGATGGATGAAACCAAGCGCTTCTGAAACAAAGGCGGATGTTTGGTTGTATTTTTAGAAAAAAGAGGCGGACTGATCAATTGCTGTGCAGTAAAACTGCGTCAATCGCGCGGAAACGTGGTCTTATGCCGACATTATGTCACAGTTTGAAAAAGTTGTTCGGATGAATATACTCCTGGACACAAAAGGCGAAAGGGCAAACAGTGTAACAATAAAACATCAGCAAGGATCTAGTCAACCTGCGGACCCTGCAAAGACATCCCGTGTTGCTCGTGAGACCATAAAAAACACGCTCTAGTATTCTCAGAGGCGTTAGCAATACACTATACGATACCAATTTAATGTATTTAGAACCTGACTGCCTTGAACTTATCAAAACCTTTACAATGCGTGGTGATGATTAAGCACAATTCTTAGTTGTTTTCTTCCTTCCTATAGATCAATCCGCCCCGATCTTTTTGTTCTCGACTAAGCGGCTGATCGTTGAAGAAGAGGTTGGTCACTGTAGATCGGGTTCGTCTCCCGGGCTGGGGCCCTCGCGACTCACAGAGTCGGTGGCTTGAGACGTTAGGTGAGATGGCGGCTAATCGAGCTCAGTGGCGTGAATGTTGTTGTTTGGCCGAGTTGTCTGTGAAGTGAGTGCACTTAATGATGCGGGGCAGTGAAAGCCGTAAGGAAGCTGTCTTGCTGATGACGCCTTACTTTCACTTACAGCTCGGTTGTTTGTTTGCAAGGTGTAGGCACCTTGATGTTGTATGTTTGAATATAGACGTAGCTATAGTTGCGGTATCTTAATTCTTCGCGGGTCATAACGACGATCAATATTCCGCCTGTTATCATCATCGTCATTATAGCAGCCGAAAGCCTGGCCAGAAGATACTATGCCTTGGGCCACCGCTCACCTCAACAGTGCCGTGGAACATCCTAGAAGATAAAAGTCACTGAAAAGGTTTTAAAAATATA
>LOND01029213.1:0-20292 GCA_014220965.1 Paragonimus kellicotti
AACCTCCTCCGTTATCCTTGAAAAGAGGAGAGAGGAGGTCTGGTCCAGGAGCCTTATTACGCTTCAATAACTTGAGCTCTAGGACCACTTCTGCTTCCGACGGAGGGCCGTCTGGAACGCAATAACTGACCATTCGGGTCCCGTCGTCCACATGGTCTGGTTGAGGCCAGCTGAACTGATCTTCGAAATGTTCAGCCCACCTGTCAAGTCGACGCGATTGATTGGTGATAAGTGAACCATCTTTTTCACATATGATCTTACTCACACCAAATCGATGGCAGCGCACAAGCGACTGCGCTCAGTGCGATTCCCACTCCAGCTTGACCGCGAGATTCAGCTTCGGCGTCACCAGAAACCCTGAGAGAGAAGCGCTTGAATCGACAGTTATCTAGAGGTGAGCTCAAATGGATAACGGTGCTAGAATCGTAGACTCGCGTCTCCGACACGCAGCACACATCAAGCTCCAGACTTGAGAGAGTACTAGCCAGAGCAGCTTGCTGACCGACTTGTCGGAGAGTGCGGACATTGAAGGCGCCAATGTTACTCTCTCAGTTCACGTGGTGAGTAAGAGCATTAACGCATTATACATCGAACGGATGCGATGGAGGGATAAAGAGACAGGAATAAACATTGTCGTGTGCCTTCAATGTCCGCACTCTCCGACAAGTCGGTCAGCAAGCTGCTCTGGCTAGTACTCTCTCAAGTCTGGAGCTTGATGTGTGCTGCGTGTCGGAGACGCGAGTCTACGATTCTAGCACCGTTATCCATTTGAGCTCACCTCTAGATAACTGTCGATTCAAGCGCTTCTCTCTCAGGGTTTCTGGTGACGCCGAAGCTGAATCTCGCGGTCAAGCTGGAGTGGGAATCGCACTGAGCGCAGTCGCTTGTGCGCTGCCATCGATTTGGTGTGAGTAAGATCATATGTGAAAAAGATGGTTCACTTATCACCAATCAATCGCGTCGACTTGACAGGTGGGCTGAACATTTCGAAGATCAGTTCAGTTGGCCTCAACCAGACCATGTGGACGACGGGACCCGAATGGTCAGTTATTGCGTTCCAGACGGCCCTCCGTCGGAAGCAGAAGTGGTCCTAGAGCTCAAGTTATTGAAGCGTAATAAGGCTCCTGGACCAGACCTCTCCTTCTCTTTTCAAGGATGGCGGGGAGAGGTTGATATCAGAACTGACAAAACTCCTCCAGACGATTTGGGAGACTGAAGAGGTACCTCGCGATTGGTGCTTGTCAACAGTAATTCCCGTTTTCAAAAAGGGGTCCCGAAGTCTATGTGACAACCACAGAGGCATCAGTTTGGTATCTGTTGCTTCCAAGTTACTCACTGGCCTCATTTTACGTCGGCTCACTAAACCCAGAGAAAGCCAGATACGTGAAGAACAGGCAGGATTCCGATCCGGTCGAGGGTGCGTTGACCACATTTTTACCTTGCGACGGATCTTGGAACATCGGCACTCTTATAGGCAGCCGACGGTCGTGGTCTTTTTGGACCTGAAGGCTGCTTTCGATTCAGTTGCTCGTAACGTTCTCTGGAACTGTCTTCTTCGCAAGGGAGTACCAGGGAAATACGTGAATCTGTTGAGATCACTGTATGCTCACTCTGCAAGCAGGGTGAGAGTTTATGGACAGCTGTCTCGGGCGTTTCATCACTTCTAGTGGTGTTCGTCAAGGGTGTCCGATTTCCCTTCTTGTTCAATTTTGTCATGGACGACATTCTGGAGGGTGCGCTTGAGGAGTCCAGTGAACTTGGTGTTGAGCTTCTTCCTGGCACTCGGTTGACCGATCTGGAGTATGCGGACGACATTGTGTTACTTAGTTCCTCTACCTGGGGCATGCTGAACAAGGTGAGTGACCGGGCTGGTTTGTATGGAATGCGCTTCGCACCTTCAAAGTGTTACTTCAAGACTGGGGCATTTCCACTCCTACTTTCTTTATTGCAGGTAATCCGCTTGAGACTGTGGACAGTTTCACATACTTGGGTAGCACTATCTCGTCAGCTTGTAATATTGCTGATGAGATATCAACGAGGATAGCAAAGGCACGAGTTGCCTTTGCCAACCTGCGTCATCTGTGGCGTCGAAAAGACGTTCGATTGTCGCTGAAAGGAAGAGTATATAATGCTTGTGTGCGTTCTGTTTTGCTCTATGGTTCGGAGACGTGGCCTGTTCGCAAGGAAGATATCAACAAGCTTGCTGTATTTGACCATCGTTGTCTCCGCCAATAGCCCACATTAAGTGGACTGATCGCGTGAGCAATGCGGCAGTTCGCCGGCGCGTATTCCGGAACGCTCGGGATGCGCGATCGATCGGTCAACTACTCACGTTGCACAGCCTGCGATGGTTAGGTCACGTACTCCGCATGCCAGCTGAGCGTTTACCGTACCGGGCATTATATACTGAGACCACCAACAGTTGGGTGAAACCACGTGGTGGTCAAGCGACAACGTGGTCACGAAATATGAGAACCCTGACTGCTCCACTGAGTAAAGTGGGTAGGTGTCGCCTGCCTGGATGGGGTCCTCGTGATCACTCAAACCGCTGGTTGGAGACGCTATCCGAGATGGCGGCGTGTCGCAGTCAATGGCGTACCTGCATCCATACCATTTCTAGTTCTTCAGCTTAGACTTTTATTAATTTTCAACCGTCTTAGTAGCGTCTTCTAGGATATTCCACGTCACTGTTGAGGTGAGCGGCAGCCCGAGCCACAGTACCTTTTGGTCAGGCTCATGGCTGCTATGATGGTGTTGCTATCCGCGGGTATGGCATTGGGGCTGCTCCTAACGTCTATCTGTAGATGTTTGCGTGTATGTTCCCTCCCTACGCGGGTTCAATATCATCATTGTCGTTCCCTCTGAAGCAATAATGTGGCACAGTAACAACATCGCACTTGCCGCCTTTTTACTTTGAGCTCGGTTGTCTTCTTTACAATGTGTTGATATCTTGCCATTCGTTGTTTTTGCTTAGACGTGGGTTCGTGCACTCAGTCCAACCTTTTCCCCGCTTTCATCTATGGAAGTTGTGTGGTAGACAAATATCGGTATCGGCTACCTGTGTATTGTTGTCGTGCTGATGTCGATGATGGTATTCATTCAGTTATCTATATAGTGGACAGGCTTTACTCTGACTCATTTGTCCTATTCTTCAGGTTTTGTGTCCCGTTTCCATGTGAATATGAACATACTCGTTCACTAATGGTCAGTTCGTCAAAAATGTTTGCGTGGGTTAGTCTTTTCGGCTTACTTTGATGTCGTGAACAACTCAGGGCGCAAATACTCATGGTCAGTTGGGAACTAGGGACACTACCGACCGGTTCGAACCAGAGTATATACAAGATGCTAATGTTTCAGTTATTACAGGTGGAGGGAGCCATTCCGTTTATACAGATGGTGCATACTTTCGTTTAGGATTTAAATACGCCTTTTTTCAGGAATCGATGTGTATACTTGCGGCTCCAATTATGCTGGACAAATTGGGCGTGAAGGTGTTCCTCTGCATTTTCAAAAAATCGGCAAGGAGTCTAAGTATTCGGTTTCGTCGGTCGTCTGTGGGTGGGATTTCACATTTGTCTTACAAAATGATGGATGTTTAACTGCTTTTGGATCGAATGTTCATAATCAACTTCTGAATAGTGAAATCAGGCAGATGTCGAAACCGGTAGGTTTGTTTTGATCTGTTTGTACAGTTCATAGATTCGAGCAAGTTTACCAACCGTTCGATGCGTTGCTGCTGGCCTGCGACATGTGATTGCTCTTTCCGATAGTAAATCAAATGATCGTTTAGTTATCATTTCACTGTAGCTTCAAATGAAGTGTTGTTATGGGGTTCGAATCGCCGTGGGCAGCTGGACACTACTACATCCAAGACTACTGAAAACGGTCTTCCTGTTTACCTGAAGTTGGGTTCGTCCTCATGGTTGTCCGGTTACCTGTTCGGCAGGTGCCTATCATTCTGTTATTTTGACAGGTTAGTTGTCAACATTGTCTGTTTACTTTTACGTGAACTCTTTAATCCGTCTGCCTATTATTCTGGCTGTTTTTTTGTGTGCTCATTTTCCCTCGTTTGTCCTCACACTGTTTGAAAGTAGTTTACTCGTACACAACGTATGAATGTACTTATGTAGCCTTTTTATAAGGGGTGAAACTGATTGTTCATCCGCCCTCAAGCTAATAAATTGTTGTTGTTGTTGAGGGCGCACACAGTTTTGTTTATTACACGGGTTAAGCCTGTGGTTTGAAAAATTACACTTTCTAGTCGCTATACGATAACATTTCATCGAAGCGATAGGAAGACATACCGTCCGGGTTTAAGGTATGTCGTTGATTCTTATTTGTTTATCACGTGAAGCACTCAGTTGTACGGGCTTAGCACATAGCGAAAAAAACGAATTAAACGAACCTTTGATGACTACGTTCGGGGTGTGGCAACCGGTTTCACTGCCACGATCACACGGTTGATTATGTCAGCATCTCTTGCCATCAGAAAGCTGATGCGTGACATTTGGTCAGCCTCACTTTGATACGGTGGTTTACTAACACTGTGAGCAGAGTTAAGTTGTCGACCTCGTAAATTGTCGAGATTCAGCGTTTCGTGGCCGAAGATGCTAGCCTCCTCTACAGTTGGGATGGCAACGTGGGTTGGGTCATTTTTTGCGCTGACTGCTTTGGGGGTATATCCTGCCTTTCTCCGCCGAAACTTTCGGTCCGTTCTGTCAATGTGTACATCGCTACGACTGCGGGTGAACCGGTAGATAATGTGAAAGGCAGAATTGTCTGTTGTTGAGCCGTCAGGACAATAAGTGAAGATTTTGTAGGGAGAGAGTAGCAGTCGCAATTCCACAGTACTGTTTGCGACTCTCCTTATTTGCGCTCATGGCATACACGCATGACATAATGCGTACGTTTTTTGCTATAACAGTTTTTCCGCAGCCGATTGCCTGACACCTTATAAGTAGGAGTTCCTGTGGAATACACTCCTCACGAATGCTTATTTGGTGAATTTGATCTAACTCCATCGCAAGCAGCGAGTAGCCAAAACTCAACCACAAATGACCCCTTAAAAGTCTTTGCCGACTTTTTTTTTACAAAGAAAATAAAGAACGTACATTGAAAGTTGAAGTGTGTTGTTTCTGTTATGCCTGTGTTGTTGTGGAATTGAAGCCGTCACTTTCTTTTTCCATGGTTGTTCATCGTTGTCGGGAAGAATCCAATTCTCCGAAAATACCGTTTTATTTGCCTTTGGAAAGGCCTAACTCATTACTGTTTGAAGTGACCTTCATAGTCGGCACGGTCATGTGCCACTTCGCCCTTCACGAGCGTTCTCAACCTTTGTGCCAATTTCTGGCACCCCGCCTACACGCTCGTCCTTTAATTGGGACATCACTGTACTGTCTGGATCTTTGTCTGGTCCACTTCTGTCCTTGTTTTCTGATTGGTCACAAACCCTTTAAATATGATCTAGTTTGTGACCGTGTTGTCTTCGGACTGAGTGACAAAAAAAGCTCTGTCCAGAGGCCAGTCTTTTTTCTGTCTTATGCGTTAGCTCGGGTGGTTGGGTTGGCCGGGAAGTTACGAATTAGTCGTGTATACTCCGTAGTCCGTTGTTCATTACCGTTGACCGTCGTTCCGTTATCCGCCGTTTCATTAACCGTTATTCTGTTGTCTGTTTACGCGCTTGTAGGCCGTAGATCCAGTTAAAACAGTTGTTATGACCGTTCCCTGGAAACATCCGTCTCATTGTCTACCAGTTCACCTACAGTTGACGGAACGAACCGACGCTTATGACGGAACTACGTGGAGCATATTTTCAAATGGCCACTGCGCACCATGACGCAACATGGGTTGGCCTTTGAATTTCGGATTAAGAACCCAGTCTCTTCAGCCACGAATTGCTTGATCACTACATGTCATGTAGTTGCTTCAATTTTCCTTGAGTTGTACCGTTGACGTGACCAGGCTCTCACTTCATTACATTATGAAATCTTGAATTCAGCAAGTTGGCTTCAACGTTTTTGGATTGGGTAGTGTGAACGTAATACAACGTTTGCTACAGGGACCACGCATCATTATCAGCGAAGATTGATAATGACACGATCGATGGGAATAAGTCATGTCGAGCTCCAAAACAGGCGCCAGAACAAACGAGTAACGCTTAACTGTGGGTAGTAGTCGTTGGAATCAGCGATGATATATATATATATATATATATATATATATATAGTATTTAAAAAAAGGCACACACTGAGTAGTGAACGATTTATTGTGACGTTTCAAATCCACACTAGGATCCGTTATCAAACAAATGTATCGAAAAGGGATTGTTTGCCTATCGGTCTCTCGTCGCTCGTTTTTCGTTTCAGTATCAACGATGCTGACGTAGTGGCTGTCTATATCTACGTGTCGATTGAACGAATTCCGCGAATAGAGAGCCTCCAGTACAAGCCGTTCCCCTTTCATCTTTGCCCGTGCGACCACTTTCGCATGATCTATGTTGACCTCGTGACCTGTGTCCGCGCAGTGGTGCCACAGTTGTGATCTAGGGTCGGCTCGCCGCATCGCTAATTTGTGTTCGTGCACGCGTGTGCGCAGCTGTTTGCCTGTTTCTTTCGCATACTGTTGGTTACACGGAGGCATGGAATCGCGTAGACGATGCTAGACTGTGTGGTTGATACACGATCCTTAGCGTTCACCAAAGCTGAACGGAGTGTTGAAGTTTGGCTGTGTGATATTTGGATGCCCAGTGGTTGGAGCATCCTTTGTGCTGCTTCAGATGTGCCGTGAATATATGGCAGTCACTCACGTTTTGGGTTCTGCACGTTCAGTTCTGTGGACCTCTGATAGATGCCTTTATGAAACTACTGGGGTACCCACTGGAAGTGAACAGTTTGAACAGGTGTTTTCGTTCTTGTCTTCTTAGTTCAGTTGAGCTACAGTGCGTGTCTGCACGTCGAAATAATGTTCGCACGCAGCTTTTAAGTTGACAGGCTGGATGATTGCTATCGAACCTGAGAATGACATCAGTTGTTGTCGATACATTGAGGAACATCAGACGCGAATTTTCTGCTTGGCGTGTAAAGATTTTTCCATCTATTATGTTATTCAAACGACTGTGGAACTGGTCAAGCTGATTCCGAGGTAAAACAACAAATGTGTCATCCACATATCGAAGCCACACTTTAGGTTTGAATGCCCGAAAGGCTTCAGACTCAAAATGATTCGTTACGGTGTCTGCAAGTAATTCCGATATATATATGCAATTAGACTCGGCCGTTAGATTGCCAGTAAGTCTCCATGAAAACCCAGTTAACTGAATCAATTCTTTTGGAGAAGATTCGTCCTATTGCGGAGGCTATCATCCTCATTTATCAGGAGCTTCAAACTTTCTATCGCAAGTTTCTTCGGTATGTTAGTGAAAAGTGATGTACCATCGGAGGAAACCAGTTCGTCGTCTTCTTAAGATTCCGCGCCCTTAATTTGAACTGTTTACGTCGTGATCGTCGCGAGGTAAACGTAGCAGGAGAATGCGGAAGGAGAACTCCGACAATTGGTAGTTCGGGGCCGTCCTGGATGCAACGATTGGCCTCAATGGTACCTGATCCTTGTGGACCTTTGGTAGCCCGTATAATCGTGGCACTGGTCCCTCAATAGGTCTAAGGTACTTAGCTTGTTCTTCTGTAAGTGAAAGCTGTCACGGTCTTGGTGATTCGAGCCCTGTAACATGTTCGTACGTTGCAGAGTCTTTTAAAAGGTCGTTCACTTTTTCTTTATAATCTTGTCTATTCAATATGGCTATGGCGTTCCCTTTGTCTGTTGGTAGGATGACAATCTGGTCGTTCTTCCTAAGTGTCATCAGCGCTTTATTTTCATTAGTTGTTAAGATGTTTGTTGGTTTTCGACTGGTCAGCTGTTGACACATCTTTGTTCTGACAGACTGCTGCATTTGCTCGTCTAGACCACTGCGTTTCAGTCCGATTCAAAATATGCAACGAATTCTGTTGTGGATGCGTCCGCATAATTGAATTTCAGACCTTTTAACAGAACAGCCTTTTCGTTGAGTGTCAACTGATGGTCTGATAGGTTGTGTATAGGTTCGGTGTTTTGTTTCTTGGGCAGATTGAGGCGCTGGAATTTTTCGATTTGACCGTTTTTTGCTTCTTTTTCCGTTAGAGTCCTGTTGAAAGTTTTATGGCTTCTTCAGTCTTGTTGATCCATTCGGAATCGAGTAATTCGGTAACTGCTTGTTTGGATTTTTCGCACTCGCTTCTGTATCGTGTCAGACGGCGGTGTGCATCGTTAATAAGTTCACGGTGCATTTGTTTCTGGTAACTCCTGGTGATAATCCTAGCACGTTCTGATTGAATCGGCGGCTTGCATGTAACGCTCTTAGGGAACACATTATGACGAATGCAGTTATGTAGGAAGAATAGTTGCTCACGGACGGAGCCTTCACGGTTGGCATAGTTTTCCCATTTCCTCACACATTTGAAGCGCGTTGCGTCCGAACATTTGGTTAATCAGTGAGAATGTCTGCAGCTCAGGTAGCATATTTAGGATATTTATCTTATATATATATATATATATATATATATAAGCCTTATATGTACATATTTAGTGAACTTTGTTGTATATATCCAGTGATCCATAATGCGTTGAATGATTTGCCGTAGATAGAACATGAAAAGTCTACATGGTGTGGCAAGCGTCCCACAGTACGTGAAAAGCGGAAAGGAATTACCTAAAGTAGAGTAGGAGAAAAATGTAAAGATGTCCGCAACACAAGCCCCACTGATTTCTCTTCGTTGCCGTATCAGACAGTGTTCGTAACCAAATGTATCATTCGGACTCCTGCCATGAAACGGTGAACGTCCGACTGGTGCAATTTATGGTGTCAGTGCATTTATATCCCGGAACCCAAGCTACACACTGGCCACCAGACCGTCGCTTCCAGCCTAATCCCCCACTCTCACGATGTGGCAAACGGTAAATTGGTACCCCTGAGATGTGGCGAAGCCTGTCAGACGAGATCATTATGACCGACAGGGTTTATCGGTCACGAAAACACGCTAAGAATCTTCGTTGTTGTTGACAAGTATTCGTACCTCGCAGCGGTAATGTTTCGGTAAGACCGATTATCGAAAACGGTCACTGTGAATATCCTCTGTACAAATGGACCAGGTTTTGCAGTTGTGCAAGTAGACCACTATTACGGCGGCCTTTCTGTTAACGACTAAGGTCACGTCGGCGCTACAGAAGAAGTAGATTGGCGGACGCCATCCCAGCCTTAACCACACTATTTTTGATCTTGTCAGACGTTCCGTCGGCATCGGTGCGACTTCTAAGGTACGTAAACCTATCAACTGCCTCCAACGCCCTCACCAACAAGAATGGGAACAAGCGCAGTGTCCTCCCAACCTTGCAAAAGCAGTTTGCACCTAAAGGACGCAAAATTCATGCCAAGCTGACCAACTGAAACTTCTAGTCCCTCCGAAATATTGCGCCCCTCTGTGAACCTTCAAAGATCACAGCAATATCGTTTACGCACCTTATTTTTCAAAGTCAGGTGCCTGGGAGCGGTTCCATATTATATTCTCAGTCTGTCAGGGTGGACTCTAGGATCTTGTTTACTGCAAAGCAGAATAGAAAAAGGGAGGTTGGAAACCTTGCCGCACCCAGTTTGAGGTGTCGAACATCGGCAACACGCTGCTATAAGCCTTAACCGGGCTCAAAGTTTGTTAGTAACTTGGTTTTACCATGTTAACATTTTTTCGACTGTTGGTTCTGCTCAACTGAGAGTCCTGAGTGTCGTTGAAGACGATGGAGAGACTCGCCGTTGGCTTTGCTGATTGTTTCGCGCAAATCTGGTTATGACAAGGTAGAAAAACCTGTGGTAAAACGGTTTGTTCCATCTCGACACCACGCTGTGTCCGTCAAACTTTACGATCTTGTCGTAGCTGCTTTCACAATTTCAATGGAGTAGCCGTGCGAATTTCGGCTGATCGCCTAGAAATCGTACGGTTGGCAGCTGAATGAACAGTTATACCATATGAGAGAGTAACAAACTTATATACTGCGTGTCGTATGTGTGCTACTCTGCTTCAATACCGTCTGGTGGGTGGGGCCTTGGACTGGAGGCAAGCGCATTCTGATCGGCGTAGAGCGCTTGTGTCCCTGTTTGTTTACTTGCGTCGGTTTGGGATCAATGGCCAAAGAGGAGCGAACCTGGCACATACCAGCGCACAGTGGGAATTTGCACAGGTGCTGCAAATTTACTCGCAGTTCCGGAACTATCTACGCCGCCAAAAGTTGACGGCCATGTGGACAATCTATGTTTACGATTTACCTGGTGATGGAGATCGCCAGGCGGTACGTTGACATCTAGAGCGCCGGAAAATTGTACCCATCTGGAACAGACTGCCATCGTCACGGAGTTGCAACATCGTTCACCGCTATCTGTTCGACGAATACCGCCAGGGTGTGGGCCATATAAGTCGTTCATCAGCACCTATCCTGCCTACTTGGGCGTTCAAGTCTCCAGCCAGTACTGCAATGTTCGTGCACCACGCGGTATGCAAAGGTTTAGTGAACTGTCGGTAAAAACAATCATCGACCGCGTCCGGACTGCAGTCTGCGGAGCGTATACTGTAACAACAAACGGACAACGTTTGTGATAGACGCCTCTGGATGCTGTAACCGTACCTTCAAGTTTGACCACGCAAAGACGGTTGTTGATGGGTATCTAGTCAAACAGTGCCTAGAGAAATTTCAACGCCACCTTGGCTAGTGATTTAAGCCACGTGGTCTGCAGACAGGCTCACATTTTACACACACAATGGAGCATCCGAAGAAAATGGAAGTTGTAACATTGCTCAGAAAACCTGGAACCGTGTTTCAGCAAGACATCTGTAGACTTCGACGATCTACAGCGCACATATGAGGACTGCTTGTCGACCTATCTACACGAGTGTTCGAACATTGAAGATAGTGAGCTTAAATAGTGTCCAGAAGGTGATTAGAACTTTTTGTAAATTAAGCAAAGATACGGCCGTGCGGTTTGGCACACTATAATTCTATCTATGGGTTCTATATCGAGCAGCTATTAAGGCGGTTCCCTAGTGTGTGTGTGTGTGTCAAAATCAGCATGGGTAGTGTTGTGGCCGCGTTCCCACTGTCGCAGATGGCCGATGTACTTTTATCTTATCACCCGTCTACACTTGTTCGTTTTACCGGCCATTGGTGGTCTAGCCAAAATGGATTAGAGGACTTCCTTTTTTTGACTGGTTGATTATCAGACTGGCTACATTTATGGTTAACATGACACATTAGTTTTGGTCCTGTATTGAATGCCATAAAACCAGTGTACTGTCTCACGCGTCGTATTCTAATTCCGCACAGTTGGTAGAGTATTAACAGTTGGCGACGCACCAGATTGATTGATAACAAGCTAAACAACGATGTATGTGCCATTAATTAAGCAGGAAGTATCCAGGTTAAAAATTCCCAGTAAAGCCACCTTACCGTATGTTGGTGTTATGGAGAATGGCACTTTGTGCCAGAGATGCGGGAAACGTGGACAGGAAGTGGTTCGCTGTGGAGTGACACCGCAATTCAGGAGTTTACAACGACCCAGAGAGACTTCGATCTATTGTGACGGTCGACCTGAAATCATCTTCGTTGCATTAGGTAATGAAAGTTCAAGCAACAGTATATTGACACTGCTGAATCTTATGGAAGTACGCCTGCAAGTTGACATAGTCTCTGGAATTACACTCCTCTGACAGAAAACATGGGATCATTTAAACAGATCAGCATAAATGAAGACCAACCATGTGGCACGGAACGCCTCAGGAACTCAAACTCCATCTGTGGGAAAGTTAGAATGCGAGTTTCACCTAGGCAATTCACATGCTGCTTATATCTGTTACATTGAAGTTTGTTCACTTGTTAAAATTATGCCTACCTATCCGAAACTAAAGTCATTTGTAGAGAAAGATGTAAAGGCAAAAGTGGTTTCACAATTGGGCGGACAATAGCACATCCTTTTTGAAGATGGTCTTGGTCGATGTGCCCAGGCATTGGCTACCTTATACGTGCGTTCAGGTGAAAAACAAGTTTCCTCTCCTAAAGCACCGGTTCAGTGTGCAGTTGTTGCTTCTCTGAAGGATGAATTGAACCGGCTGGAAAGAATATATGTCGTCAGTCCAGTAGATTATTCGGTTTAGGTCACACTCATGGCAGTACTAAAAAAGGCGAATGGTTCGGTAAGATTATGCGAAGATTTCCCAACCGGTCTGATTGGAACACTAGAGGCTCATAAATATCCCGTGCTTTCCCTCGATGACTCGCACTCTGAGCTAAACGGTTGCAGTCTTCTCATTGATTGATTTTTCTGAAGCCCATTTACAGATAGAAATCGACACACGAAGTAAGTAGTTTGTAACAGTTAACACATCGCGGACTGTATCAATACAATCGCCTGCTGTTCTGTGTGAAGTGTGCTCCAGCGATCTTTCAGCAAATCGTGGAATCGATGTTAACTGGTTTTACGTGTGCGATGGCTTATTTGGACGACCCTATCATTGCTACTGCCATAGTGGGGGATCATCAGTCGCATCTTGATTAGGTTTTTAAATGCATCGAAAGCATGGTTTACGCATTATGCCCAACAGATGTTCCTTCTGCATGGAAAATATTCAATGACCAAGTATCATTATTAACCAGGAGGATCGTAGGCCAGGACCGGAGTAGGTAAAAGCTGTGACAGAAATGCCCCGGTCTACAGGTATGACCACCCTCCAGTAGTTCCCAGGTCTGGTGAACTATTACATTAATTTTATATCTCGTATGCATGAAGTTCATACATCATTGAATCATCCACTCCTGAAGGATTCTCCATGGCAGTTATCAGAAACCCGCCAGTTTTCTACCGTACGTATCAGACAAATTTTGATTTTCAGTCTACATTAGGACCCAACATTGGAAATGGTTGTCGCGGCAGATGCACCACGGTACGGCATTGGAACAGTTATTCTGCACAAATTCTCCAATGGTTTACAGAAATCAATCATGTTTCAAGTACACTAAATCTGGCTGAAAAGAACCACAGCCTAGTAAGTAAACAAGAGCTCGTGTTGATATTTACAGTTAAAAGATTTCATAAAAGGTTGCACGGACAGAAGTTTACGTTACATACAGGTCATAAACCTCCTGTTAGTTTTTGGTGGAAAAAAGGTGTTCCGGTTCACACCACCATCGATTACAGCAATGGACTGCGATGCCACTCGGATACAGTTTTGAAGTCCAGTTCCAGAAAACACCACGTTTTTGGCACGCATATGCGTTATCTCGTCTCAGCAGGACAGGCGATCACAAAACCTGATGAGGACTCATTTGTTTCATCAGTTTCAGTGGGTGCTGACGTTTGCAGATTTTTTTCAGACTCTCTGTAGCCTACGGAAAAACATGCTTTATTGCAGCAGAATATGCATTGCTTCCAGAATGGTTGACCAACTGGTTCAGTTGATGAAATATTGAAGCAGTGATGATTTACTCGTCCTGATTAACGGATGTTTGATGTTAGCAGACGGTTTGGTGATGTCGCCAGCAAGGCCTAATAAAGCAGTTATACTTGGGCCAACCTAGTAATAGTTGCATGAAACCGGTGACTCGCAATTGTGTTTAATGGCGAGGAATCGACGTTCAAGTCCAAAATTTGGTTCGAACTTGCAAAAATTTTGCAGTGGCGGCTGAAATGCTCACTAAATTCGCACTATACTCGTAGCCCAAGATTGACAAATCATAATCTCAGATTCACCTCAATTTTGCAAAGCCGTCGAAAGGACCCGTATTCGTTAGCATTCGATGCACACTGAAGGTGGCCAGAATTTCCCCCCACGTGAATAGACATAGCATCGACAACCTTCTCTCGTCTTTGATGAGTATTCCCTCATTTTGGTATTTCGGAGATTTTAGTGATGAGTGATGAACCACAGTTCAGTTCAGTGTAGTAAAGTTTTGAGAATTTTGTGTCAACAGTGACATTCATCACCCATTCATGTCCATTTGTTGCTCACAGCCCAACGGCCAGATGGAGAAATTTGTAGACAAGTTTACGAGGGCCTTGCGGATATTAGAAGGAGAAGGTACAGTAGGAAAAATGGCTGACGTTTTCCTAGTGGCCTACCGTTCAACTAACTTAGCGACACCGGAACGTCAGTCAGATGAAGCATTTCTGAGACGACAGTTAAGAATTTCAATTGATGCCATACGGCCGAATTTCCTTTCAACGGCGAGAGGTAAGCTGATGGAATTGCGATTCAACAGGCATCATGGGCCTGCCCCAGATATTTTCAGCCCGGAAATCCAGTCTGTGTGTAGAATACTCGTTACATCGGTAGGGTTTGGCTATCAGACATAACTGTCGGGTGCGAGCGTAATTTCGTCCATCGAGTTCAATTTGTAAGCTTCATATGGACACGTCACGTCGATCACTTGAAACAACAGGCTGATATGAGGCGGGATTAACAGCGGTCCAACAGTCAACAATCCGCTGACTTATTGCTGGATACATTCTCGTTAACGCCAACATATCAAGCAGCCCCAGCCGTCTCAGACCCTTTCTGATCATCGCCGATCTAATCGTGTTCGTCACTCAATCAGTCGTTCAAGTGTTAACCCCGGAAAACACTTTTATGACATTGCTAACTCGCTTTTGTTGGAAAGTAAGGTGTTAGGACCATGTTCCTACTGTTGCAGATGGCCGATGTACTTTTATCTTATCACCCGTCTACACTTGTTTGTCTTGCCAGCTGTTAGTGATCGGGCCAAAATGGACCAGTGAACTTCCTTTTTTTGACTGGTTGATTATCAGACTGGCTACATTTATGGTTAACATGACACATTAGTTTTGGTCCTGTATTGAATGCCATAAAACCAGTGTACTGTCTCACACATCGTATTCTGGTTGCACACGATTGTTGGGGTATAACCCTGCGGAAGATCTCTACCTACAGAGGTCTTTAACAAATAAGGGTGACTCAAATTTATTGGTTTGGTTCGGTCGATTGTGGCGTGGGTTCAATGCGGGTCATTGACACCTCCACCAAAGAATTGCGATGGGAGTGTAAGCAATATATGTTCATAGGTTCTTTGTTGTTGTCAGTATACTCCCATTTTAACGAGGCCGGTTTAGAGGGCTGATTTGAAGTTGGCTCGGTTTATAAGAACCGTAAACCGTAAGGTAACGAAGCGGAGCTCGAATTTCATGCCCCATCGGGAGCGGGTGACCAATTTAAACCCTGTTTTGGCGTGGTAGCATGTGCCATTTCTTTGTACCTTCACAGAGCCTAAGTGATAGTTTGTAGGATATCTGGCCGTCAACCGTGAATCGGATACGCTGTGGTAATACCACCGTGTGTGGTCCATTGCTGCTTATCCCGTGGAAGAATCGCCATTATTTTTCAGTCAGCCCTTTCTTGAGTGGCCGTTTCTCATTCGTCTTCTGAGGATAAGTATGGTGACGCTGAGCTAGCTCGCCTGTTTGCCGGATACCGGGCTAAATAAAAATGATCAAAACTTTGCCATCCAGGGAAGCGTTCCCGAAATCTTGAAAAATCCTAAACAACTGGGTTCATTGAATTTTGCTACATTCGACCGGCTGTATCCAGGATACCATCATCATCGAGAACAATAATTAATCAGTGGTTCGCGCTGATGCTTAACTGTCATATAACCTAGGGAAGAAGAGCAAGTGAGTAAAAAAAAGTTAAGGAGGGACCAAATCATATAAAACAACTGTATCTATACTCAAACATTCTAAACCAAGTATGTCTCCACCCTACCACGTAACAGCTAAGCTGTAAGTGAATGTAAAACGTCCTTACGAATTACACTGCCGCGCGCCAATAAATGTATTTACTTCATAGACCAGTGCTCAGCAATCCACAGTGGGTTTGCCAATGAAGATGGCGTTGTAACCGGCTTCTAATACATTAAGCTCATTGTATCATTGGTTGATTCAATGGCTACCTCCTAGAATTCGCTCGGAAGAACTTAGCAGTATCTTAAAATGTGTTTTTAGATTACTCGATTCCATCGGATTGTTGTATATAGCAAATGAGAAGGTTGCATCCCTGGATGTTTATTCCAACGCGTCACCTATGTGAATCATTAATTCTCTTTTCGAGTATGTTGGATCTGAAGTTGTTGGTGTTAACTTGCACTCAAATATATGGTTTCAAGTATGGTAAAATGGAGGGCTTTTTGTTGGACCACCTTCAGACTCAGTGTTACTACTTACCTTATCAGTCTAAAAGTACCAAGTATGATGTTCTCACCGTTACGGAGGGGATCGGAGCTAGGTCACACAATCCGTAACTGCTTTGGGAAAAATTGTTCGCACCCTGTCACTACTCTATTCCCGGGTTAAACACTTGGCAGCTTCAACGGCTAGTTGGGATACTTACCTTCCTTTCAACCTCAAAGTTGTTTTGACGTCACTGTGCAGCAGATTGCTTTCGATTTGGGTCACCTTGTGATTTAAATGGGTATATTGTCGTGACCCACCGGTGAATGACCGAAAACATGCTGTCCTCCAAGCCATGTTTTCATGTTAATCCAAGGCTTCCTATATTCTCTGGGGTCTTTGCTACACTCTAGATTTTAACATCAGTTAGCATAATCGAACACCATTATAGTTTGATCACTTTTCAAATTCAGGTTGACTACTTTTGCCGACTCTCTCCGGAATGCCTTATTGGATTTGTGTTCAACCCCTTTTGAAATTTATTATTTGTACTTATGAATGCGAAATCTGTTGTTATATATACTAAGTCTGCAGCTCATAATAGTCAAGCTGCTACATTATCCATCGTCGGTAGTGACATTATAATGTATCAGTTTGTCACTTACGTTACAGATGCGGGATTCGTCTATATCATAGGTGAACTGAAATATTTCGGAGAAGATGGAAATATTATTATTCCAACCAGTTTGGGCGATTTACCTGCTCGTGTGTTCACTCCTGATTCGTTTGGTGGACGCCCGGCAGTTCAGACGGCCTCTGGCTGGAGTAATGCGCTTGCGCTCACTGGTAAGTTCGATATGCTTGAAACGTCATTGTGATCGCGAAACTTTCGATACCTATTACAGAAACGTGTCTGTCTCTGTGCGACTCCTTTCTTTGTCGCTCCCGTCTAGGTTGCCATTTTGTTCCTCATCTATTGAAGTCCACCGTTAATGTGGTCATCTAAGTAAAAGCCATCCTGAGCACATCCATCTCGTGGAAAAGCCAGACGACTGTCCCATCTTTCGGCAATATTTCTCTTAATAGCAAGCCGCTGTTAATCAATTTTCGCAGCAGACAAACAAATCATGTTGATGTTGCATCCAGAAGGCTGCTGACATCAAGGCTTGTTTTATTACGGGAACTGGTACATACTGGTACATACATATATATAGGTTCACAACTATTCATTTGCACACAGTGATTGTTTTCGTCCTTATGCAATTGGTCAGTACACTATTTTATGTTTACTCTGGTCCAAGATATCCACCCGATTATCTATATACAAGGAAACTAGTTGATTTGTCCCCGCAACTTGTAAACGAATGGAGCACTCCTTGGTACACACATTCAAACAAATTACTAATCAGTGATGTTGCGAGTAGCCCGTTGCGTTAGGCAGCAATTGGCTACTTGAAAGTCAATTAAGGGAAAACGATTCAAACACTAGTGAAAAAATAACTACAATGAAACTATTTGTTCACGCTGTGTCGTGATTCCGCAATGGTTTAATATTGCTAGCTTTTGCCAATTAGCCTCAATACTGTAACATACTTATTGGGCTTACTTCTGGTGGGAGACTAGTAGGTGGACTTTTAAACTCCTCCATTCTTGTCCCAATATGACAACTAATTCGCCCGTCCTTGTGTACTTCTCAAAACAGTAGGCTCCACATTTTTTCTACTGGGTTAAGATTAGGTTTGTAAACTAACAATTCTAAAGTCCGCATTCCTCGAAAATGCAGTCTCGCTCTAATGGTTACTATTTGTGACTTTAGGCGTACTCCTGTAGGGATATTGCACCCCGTTGCTGGGAATGAACGGCAATGGAAAGTGTTCCAGAGCCGGAACACAAAATTCGACGTCTTGATTAACATCTTTCACAGACATTTCCTTCAATTTAAAGGCCGAAGGCGCTCTCTGTGCGACCTGAGAACTTTTGTTGTTAATGTGCCAACTGGGGCACACTTCCTTCCAAATATCATGCTAATCGTATTTCAGCGTATGAGACCCGTGCGGAGTAATTGCTGTTCATTCCGTCAAGGCAAACAAAACGTATGTGACGAACTCGGGGATTTTGATTTTCAGCCCGTTGTGAGCAATGCCTTATCTGCCACTGATTCAACAAAACCGTTTTGTTCGTTCTCTTTTGCTTCAGCTATATAGTACTGTTTAAGATCAGTTGTATGCTGAGGTGGAGACAGTGCGTTTAAGTGCCTACTTAAGTTCCGTATTTCTGATTGCGTTTAAAACTAATCGTCTTGTGCCAGCGAATGACGCTTGGCCTGCGAAATTATTTGTTGCCAGACGCAACAACGAATACACACTATTTCGAATGGCTGAAGTACCTCCCCGTCCGTTGTGAATAGTCAACGCCAGCTGTTTTGTTGGCGTATCTCGCGCAGTACGTGTACATGTTTAAAGTTTTCGCTCCCTCTTTCCGGTTCTCCTGACGTGGAGGACTGCAGTTGAAGAACTGCGCTGAGAAGTCAGCGCATGTTTCATTCTCTTGAATTCACGCCCTACAAATTTTTAAATAACACTGTTTATTGTGCGACGAACATAGTGTTAATAGATTTGGTCGCTTTGACAAGACTCCTTATTGTCCCGTTCCCTCCGCTTTTCCTGTGCCGTTTGATCTTCTCGATTGATCCATGGAGGCATTCCAATCCTCCGTATGACTAACTGCGTCCATTAAAACGCTGTGTTCTTCTCGTTTTTCCTGATAGACTAGTTCTCCTCCTGGTTAACTGGTGTGTACAGAACAAATGCGAAAGGAAGTAACAATCACAAGAAGCCTGGTCACGTGACAATGAGTTTACACGAAGTGCACCAACAAGAAGACCGGACTATCGTAGTGTTGTATGAGCGGTAACGCATATCCAGTTCTCGTGGCGACTGATATCTACGCAACTGGTTAACGGTGAACCAACGCTTCAACTTGACGGCGTCGTAACGATGGAGTTTGGCTGTACACTTCTGTCACAGTCATTTTTCACTGAGCTCCATTGCTTGGTTGCCGTTCCACTGGAGAAGCCAATTTTTTTTCAGTGGCATCAGACGCTTGTGCCCAAAAAGGAACCTGGTAGATATGATTCTGTCGGACGGGATGACTGTATACTGGTGTCGGAGGGCATAGGAAATGAAGACAGATGTTTGACGCTTCTGTGTCGGTGTATTTAATCCAGTGAATTAAGCGCCAATTACATGTGGACTGATTTTTGCTTTCGCCTATCCGTTAAGAATTTGTCATTTCCGTAATGAGAGCAAGGAAAACAACACTGACCACACTTAGCAATGTGTGATAAAAATCCACTCGACTCACCGCATATCCAAACCCCGACGCAATAGACAGTCTAGCAAGCGTCCAATCCCAATCATTGTCTTAAGATACCAAATCAGGATTGAAGTAACAACTTCACTGACTTTGCATGTACCAGTGACTGACTCTGACTTATTGGATACTGGTGTACATATGTAAATCCGGATTCTTGTCTCATGAATAACCACTGCCTACTGCAGCCAATGCGACATTTTGTTAGTACTTACACATATGGTTTCAAATCAAATACAATTTAGAGGAATATTTAAAGTCCCTAACTCCGAGTACTACTCAGTCGCATTGGATATTCTCTAGACAAGTAGTAGTAAGTTGTAGAAACCTCACAGCCTCGGCTTTTCTATTGGTCATCTTTACTTTGCTTATGACTCGTTTGTTCAAACGCGTGACTCCTTTAAACAACTCCCTTTATTCAAGTGCTCATTATAACAATTTAGATGCAGTGTATGAGTGCCATCCTGATTGGTCACTTCGTAGACATGCCGGTTCGTTCTAGTGACCGACGTTTGTTAGATTTAGCTTTCCGCAAATCACTGACTGGCCTCGTACCGTGAATTTCGTCCAATCTAATTTCCTTCTACCTCCTTTCTTCTCAGCTCATTCCCACTGCTGGTTCATTACTTTTCCTGCATAGGAAATTTACGATCCTACAGTGCTGTTAACTGTAG
>LOND01029213.1:20392-47019 GCA_014220965.1 Paragonimus kellicotti
GAGGTTAATCGTCGTAATGGAAATCCAATTCTAACGCAAATGAACAGCTCCTTCGGAACATACCTCTTCACAGCCTGTCTTCTGAGCTCCGGCGTTTTGTTTCCATTGTTCGTTAGGATCTTTCACCTGACTCGAACTGGGCAACTTGTTCACCAACGCCTTCTGGTAAGCGTTCTTTACACCCTCATCGCTCGAATGCCAGTTAATTACTTTGCATTTACGAGCGTGTGTCCTCTGGGCAAATGACAAAACAAAACGGGCACGCACAACAGGTCCGAGTCCAGGTGGTTGCTCCAAAAGGCACGACAGTCCTTAACAGAGTGGCGCCACCTGTAACTGACTGCTATATGATCCAACTGCGTCCACGGCTGAGAAGCACACGGAGGTCTCCATGTAACACAGTGCTTCTTCCTGTGTTGGAATGCCGTGCTCGAAATATAGAGACCATGGGATGCACACAGCTGCAGCAGTCTGTCGCCATTGTCAGTGCGTTGTGCCCGGACACCAAACATACCTCCCAGCCGCTTCTCGTCCGGGGAAAGCCGACCAAGCTGGGCATTCAAATCGCCCGCTAGTATGATGATGTCTGAGTGTTTAGTTTGCTTCAGAAGGTCAACGAGGGCGTCATAGAACGCATCCTTGGTATCATCCGAACAGCTGTCTGTTGGAGCGTACGCCGATATAATGAACACAACGTCTTTCTGATTTGCGTCGACAGACTTTTACCGATGTATTGAGTCTGACAGCGCACAAGCGACTGTTCACTGGGATCCAATCGAGCAAACATTGCTCTGCTCTGGAACTCAGTGCGATTCCCACCTCCAGCTTGACCGCGAGATTCAGCTTCGGCGTCACCAGAAACCCTGAGAGAGAAGCGCTTGAATCGACAGTTATCTAGAGGTGAGCTCAAATGGATAACGGTGCTAGAATCGTAGACTCGCGTCTCCGACACGCAGCACACATCAAGCTCCAGACTTGAGAGAGTACTAGCCAGAGCAGCTTGCTGACCGACTTGTCGGAGAGTGCGGACATTGAAGGCGCCAATGTTTACCGGTTGTCTTGGCCTCAGAAAACAATTATCGCCCGAAGGCACATGGAAGGCAGAAGAAATGAGGGGTAAAATAATAGTCGTATTGGGTTAGTAATGTCACTGTCGGGAGAGCGATAACTTCTGATACTTCCCGGTCGTTTATGCCGCGGAAGGGGGTTGACTTGAGGGACCCCACCCCGAGTCTCTGACTCAAAAGTCTGACCTGCGAGACAACAGGATACAGGGTTTTCTTGGGGACCCCACCCGGAGCCAATGACTCAAAAGTCTGACTCACTTGGCAGTGAGGGGCTTGCCTAGCCCGAGGGCGCAGTGAATAAGACATTGATGTCTGATTCTGAGCACTGCTGCGCGCAGTGGATGTACTCAAAGCTACATCGGGCTTTTGGGTGATAGATGTTTTCGACCGTATTGGATAATACGCCGGCGGTCACGGTCAACCGTTGGGCGATCGGAGTGCTCTTTGTTTGAGGGTACCTTTTCTAACCCCCTTCTTCCTGATACGGAAGACAGCAGTGCCGCAACTATAAAAATAGTTCTGCTGTATGCCCATAGGATCGTGCCTCACTACCTAAGCACTCCTACGCGGTCAGTAGTGCGACATACAATCCTATGAGTGTAACTGCTTTTCGTCTGGCTGCTCCCCTTTGGCCTGTCTGACAGGGTTGAACCTGGAAGGACCGGAGTCCTAGTCAGCATAGCCCGCCGGATCGAAACAGCACACAAGCCCGACCACCTCGTCAAGGTAGCAGTAGCAGTATAGGTCAGGGAGTACCAGCTGGTAGTTCCGCCTCTGACGTGAAGAAGGGCACCGTTCCCGACAAACTGTGTTCTCATGGCTGCTAATGTTCGGGTGGCATCATGTATAAATGCACCGGTAGGTTCTTGGTCTCATTGCACAGTTAGTGCACGTGCAATTGGCTGCATGACCGTCAGAATGGCGAATTGGTCGTTCTGTGAGATATTCATGTTAGAGCTGCAGTTTTGCGTGAATCTAGTCCGATTTTGACAAAATTTGGGATAATCGAAGCGGACAACATTCTAGAGAAGTTACTAAGGATAGGAAATACCGCATTGCAAAAAAATTTCTAAGCATTATAAATAGCATTTTTTCTAAAAGGGCGGTTGTTCTGTTGTCAAACAGTTGATGTTTGCTTGATTGAACATCCAGTAGGGAGGTTCCCATCTGAACTTGTATTGATCAGCTGGCGTCTGATCTGTTTTATTTTTTCTTCAAGTATGTCGTTTTTCGATTATGTTGCAGGCCGTACAAATCCTGATGCAGGCTGCTTGTCTTCTATTGAGATCGCTCCACTACTATTGCTGATATGCAGCTATACCCTGGACTAGGTATGTCTCCCTCGAATACACGAACGTAATAGAAAACGAGTGCGGCTCGTAATTGATTGGTCACCGAGATTTCTCGCACTTCTCAGTCGCAGTAACACGAACAGCCCATAGTGTACATTTAAAGTAATTTCTCTCACGTGCAATCGCACTCTGAAATCTGTACGCCATCGGTGTTCAACACGGTCAACGCGCGTGGGCTAGAATGGTCGGAAATGGTCAGTGAACCTGGGCATTTATATGGAGATAGATGATCGAAATCTGTATTTATCCTTGAAGTGTTTAATCCAATCTGGACATAGTGTTAATGTTCACGACGCCCTCCCCCTGGGTCTTAGATATAAACCAGAAACGTTGTGGCAGCCGCGCCTGCCGTTGTCCGCACGTCACCTGTCTACCCGTGCACGCGTGTGTGTCCCGCTCTCTCTCACCCTGGCCCCGAACGATCCAATCGTGTTACCCACACAATCGATTGGGTGACTGCTTGTCTTATCTATGCCTAATCGTTGATATGATTCATTCTCTTGTGTTCGATAAAGCTACGCGCTATTACCGTCACGTGTTCTCATTCTACTCTGGGCTGACTACGTGTCAGAGCTCGCAGTTTAACGTGTGTTCTAGATTATAACAGACGTATTCTCCAGTCCGTTGAAGCCGTGGCCGTTGCAAGCTAAACTCTCTCTATTTTCAAAAAAAACAGCTTATGCCCCTGTGCATGCAGACTCAAAGGATCCTCCCCAGGTTTATCGTACGCATGTCGAAGAGGCGTTCTTCGGAGAATACGGAAAAAGTTCTCTCTTCTTGGAAAAATAAACAGTTATTCCCAACATGTGCACCATCCACTGAAGAATTAGTCAGGTTTCATTTTCGATCAGTTGGTGTTCATTATGCTCCACAGGTAATCCGAAAAGATCAACGGGTGATGTTGCGGGGAGCAAACAGGATTTCGCGCAAGCTGGTGGTGCATTGCACACAACGTCACATTGTGTCAGCTGCTCGAACACTGTCGCGCCTACCAGTGGTCAACAGTAGTTGTGTACGTTAGCATCAAGGCAGCCGTCGATTCTGTGAGCAGAGCTATATTCTGGGACTGCTGGCTAGGGAATAGGAACAGAATGAGTAAGTGTCTATTCTGTAAGTACCATATACTCAGATTCCAAATAAGGTTTACGCTGAGACCGGTTATCATCACTTTTTGTAGTGTCCGGCGAAGGGCGACAAGACTGTCCTTTTCTTTTTAGCTTCACAATCGACTTTCTTTTATGATACGTTGCCTGGTCGTACCAGTGGTGACGTCAGGCTCCTTTCTTGAAAGGTTATCGTTGACATACTATACCGGTACTGTTTGCTCGCTTGCCATGCCGTTGCGAAATCTTACCGCTCCGTGTCGACGATGTTTGGGGTAATCAGTTTTTAACAGACGCTGCCTGCGGCTCATTGCCCATGCGGTCGCAGTTTCACGCGTGCAACGATAACACGTCAGCTGGCTCCTTTACCAAACTTGAAAATGTCGAAGAGAAGGCGGTTGATGTATTTCGGATGAACTACCTGCAAGATATCTGGTTTTCACCTGTTTAACGAAATTGTGACGCAGCTGCAACAGTAGCTATTGTCCTAACTCACAAGCTACATGTGCCTTTATTCAAAGAACATTGTATTTACCAACGTTTATATATTTACGGCGAAAGTTACGTCAACAGAACAGGTATATGCTCTAAATGTAAGTTTAAGGAACATTTGCAAAATGAGTTCAGAACGTAACTGCTTCACCTAAATTTTTTATTCCGGGTACAGACAATTTCAACTCTGCCACTCACCAGACATTGGCCATATGTCATCGGAATAATGATGTCTCTTTCGTCAGGGTTATCATACGGTATATTAACCCATCTCTCCTGGGCTTTACCTGGGTGATTAGCCATTTTAGATCACAATGCTGTGTATAGAGTTATTCTTAAGCTTCAGACTTCCGTGAACGAAAAGATACTTTACGTGTGTCTTTTTTGCTGCCTGGTTTACTCCGTCATTTTTTCCTCACTCAATTCCACTATTCTTATATGTATATTCATGGTGCGCTCTAAATTCGACAAAACAGAATCCTTCCTATCCTCTTATTATTGTCGTATGTCTTATTCTATATTCCTCCGTTTCCCCTTGCTCGTTTTCGTTAACTTCTTTGTTTTAGTCTGTAATCAGAGCCGTGCTAGATACTATACCGCAGTGTACGATTTGCGTTTTCCATCTGTTCTATGCTAATTGGTTGCTCTAATCTTACCTTTTTTGTTTTCTGCCAGCTATTGACAATTGGTCAACCACCACTGAGATGATGTAGTTACGACTGAGCCTACTAAGCAGCACTCGAACAGAAGGAATACTAGGCAACAATGTTAACATGTCGAACGGCACTTTCGAGTCTGTTCTGAGAGATTGTTGTACCAGTGGCCGAATCCGACGTATGCAGAGTGGGTCATCTTTGGGAAAGTAGTCGAACAAAATTATTAATTATGAAAATAAGATGTGAAGGAGCCGTGACACAAAAAAGTGCTTAACACTAGTGTAGTGGAACTCTTAACCGTGATAGCTTGAGTATCTAATAACAAATGACGATATCTCAATGCTAGTCAATAAAAAGGTTAAGTCAATGGTCAAGACGAGCTTCATGTAGTGGCGCTCGTCTTAACCGTGTCCTGTCCAGTTCAGTTGTGTTGTTCTCTCTATTCCGAACTGGGTCCAACTGCGTCATGCGTACCTGTGGATCGACCGCACTGACTATGTTTGTCTGTTTCGTATGAAACTTTGATGTAGTTGAGTCAAGCCAAGAGATTGCTTTATACATCCTCGAAATATGGGATTTCATGTGTCAATGCCAACATGTTTAGCGGTATAAAGAGGTTCATAAAAACAAATATCTTTCAATAGTTGAAATAGAACTAGATCCACGAGGTTATGCATTTGATGGTGTACACTCAGATTCATCTGGTTGTACGCTCAATGAGCTCTAGCGAAACGGATTCCGGATTAACTGGAATTTTTTACTAAGATTAGGTTCATAAAGAATTATACGCTTGCATACAGGATCTTATAGATAGGTCATGTTACAGAACTGGATAGCAACTGCGATAGGTCTGGATCTAGAGGGTGACCAATATTATGAAGGGTTTTGCCAGCTAACCGCTCACGATATCGTGTAATAGATCAGAGCAGAAAGAAGGTGTATGTTATGATGTGTTGATATTTCGTTTAACCTCAGTAATACTAGCAAGTGCAGGTAATATATTGATTGCGGAAACTTGCAGTGTTTTGCCTGTTGTGGCGTTCACTGACACATGTATTACGGGCGATGCTACTATCGCTCACATCATTGTATCCAGTTATGTTTTCCAAAATAGACAACACCAATACGGAATAATCGCCTATGGTAATTCAAAGTTTCGTCGTTTTGTTGTGTTCTTTCTGGATTTGGTTCCAGCTTTTGTTCGTTGAATTAAGATGATTTTCTTGCAGCGCCTACATGGATACCTTTCACGTTCTCTTCTAGCAAAACGTTTCAACAAAAACAGCTATTATAAGTGTAGTTCATATAACAATTCCCTGTTTGCTTTTTTTGGGCTTATTAAACCATTCAGCGTTTCGTGTGCACTCTTGCTCGCAACCTTATATAAAGTTCTGATTCGATTGTTTCCCGCAGATACTGGTGTGGTATTTACTTGGGGACGTTCCGATCTTGGTCAACTTGGACGTCCACACTTGTTGGACTGTCATTCAGGAAGCTCTCCGACCCCTGAGTTTGATCCCCTTCCCGGTCGTGTGTCGTTTGGTGACGATGATGGTTCGGTAACACGGATTGTGGATATCAGAGCTGGTTCAGAACACTCTTTGGCCATAGATTCTGAGGGAAATTTGTGGACTTGGGGGTGGAATGAACATGGCATGTGTGGAGTCCCTAACAATACAATCTCCGAAAATGACTCACTGAACTATGCTGGTGACAATAAGCACTGTCCATGTGTTGTCCAACCAACTCGTGTGAATTTACTTCCAGTTTCCAGTTGTCAGGGTCTAAGACTTCCTACAGCCCGGTTGACTGGTGCCGGTTATGGACATTCGTTTGCATGTGTCGTTTAAGCTTTGAATGTCCCCAGATGATAGTTTTTTCCCCGAACTTCTACTCGTTTCAGTCCGGCGATGTGCCATTTATTTATTTTCGTACCGTATCACATGCAGTTCTGTTCTAGTTTCCTTTCAGGGTTGGCTGTGATTACATTAGGTAAGCTTCTTGATTAAATTGAAGTACATTTGAACCAATTACATGGGCGATTCAAAGAGCATCATTAACTGAAACATCAACACGCAGCTTGAAACATTGGTATGCATCATTCTATAACTTGGGCGTGCGCGGCCTGGCATAATCCGCATCGATTGTCCGTTGCAATTTAGCTTTTTTTAAAAATTTGACGTGACCTACTTTCATTATCTGTGAAAGTTTTCCCGTTAGGTATGGATGTCTATAACGAATTCAGCGCCATACGTGGGACCTAAGGCTGTAGCAAATAAAAATCAAGCATATAACACAATCATAATTGAGTTAAAGTGGTCCGAGGTCTTTCGAAAAAGCACCATTTTTAGTAACATGGTTAATTCAAGATGACCATCCTCTTTCCGATATCAGCCAACAACACTCTAACCGAACCAAGAATTGGCATCAACACCTTTATTCCTCGAACTACCGTCATACATTGGCCACGTAACTGTCAATTCCAGTCTGTCCTAAGCTTTGCAAAAAGTTAACAACGCGGTAAGTTATGGGTCAATAAGTGCAGACTCTATCCCGTCCATCAATGTCTATTTACTGAGGGTGACATGTTAGACGCGGTCGTTCCGAAAACGTCGTGGACCCACATCGTGACCGCCTGTTAGATGCTTAGTGGTACAGACACGATGTTACGGGGACGATGTCGTTCGAAACCGAAGCCGTTGAATAAATTCCTCATAAAGAGGTGATGCTTCACATCCACAGAACAGTTGATACCACAGGTGAATAATGGAAGTTGATGAATGTTTCTCGAGTGTTAGCTGCTGGATTTTAACGAAGTCGGATAAACATTGCGGCCAGCTGCATTGTGCAAACATGAGTCATTGTCATTATTGGAGTAGCACTCACTACCATCCGTTCTTTCGACAACTCCTTGGACAGCTTCAGGTGATCTTGTGTATCTTCAACTGCTTGTTTGGGTTTATCCGCGGCGATTTTTGTCTGTTAAACTGAACCTCAGGCAATTGCCACCAATTTTGCTCGGTTGTTTTACCTAACCTTCGTATCGTCCTACATGGTGACGGGTTAGCGAAGTAAACACTTTGCATTCTTTTTGCCTGATTTGATTGCCTTCTGTTGTCTCATATATTTTGTTGCACGTATTCACGATCACTCTCCTTTGCTTAGGTGCATTTGACCAGGTCGGATCACGATATCCTAGTGGATGGTTAGTATTTCGTTGGATTGAACAACCGAGGGATAAATATTATGTTGAATCTATCTTTAGTCAACAGCGATTGGCTATTTGCCTACCAACCGCAGTTTGTTCACCTGTTTTTTTTATTCTGCTTGTTGATTTACTCGGTTATGACGTAATGCGGAGAGTTGTCATTAGTTATGCTTTATCGTTGGAAAATTGTGGAGCAAACCAATATGTAACGATCAGAAGCCATTGTTTCGGAATATTTTTTATATGCCATTTGGTCACTGCACATGACAATTCGTTCTCTGTGAAATATCAGTCATCCGTTCATTCAGTGGAATACAGGTTTTCCATAGACTTCTTGTGCACTACTTTCTGACTCACTGCTTGTTATATGCTAATTTTTGTTTATCATATTTACAAATTCTGTCAATGTTGTATTCTCCGTTGAATGTGGTCTACTTATTTTCACACCAGAGGGACCTCAATGAGTTTTTGTGTTATGCGCGGTAACAGTTCATCGACTTGGGTGGTTTCGTTTACTTTTTCCGCTTTGTCAGTTCTTCCATCGCTTCCACAAGTCGTAGGCCTTCAATGAAACCCAATCCCAGTTCTGAACGTATGCTCTTTGCGAAATACTCCGGTGCCCAGTAGCGCAAACATATCAGTTGGGAGAGAATAACTCCATCCATCCCTCCGCATAGTTTCGTCGACAAATGTTGAAGACCTTTTTTGTTTAGCCATTCTGTAACCTGTTCCACAGTCCAGCTGCGCACATAAGGCAAAACAATGTCTTCATGGCTTGCGATGCCGTGTATTACACTGTCCGTGTCTCGAACAAATGGGGTTTGGAAAAGGTTACCTGGTAATTCTTTTTGGCCATTGTTTCCTGCCAAAATCTGACTACCTATACTTGCCATCGTTGGTATGCTCTTGACATCATCTAACTGTGACACTGTTTGCACGCTGGTATTTCGAGCATTTTTTATCGTGTTTTCGCCTAGATGTATTGGTTTTAGAGAACTGATTGTTCCAGATGTTTCTGGTGATCCTCCCAGTCGAAGTGTACCCTCATGTGTGATTTTTAGAGATAACGCTGTTGCTTTGCGTCCTCGTGAATCTGCTAAAACAATTTCAGATTCTGGATTGGAGTTAAATACAGGTCTTGCACCTGCGGCAACGATATTAGGCAGGGTGTCTTTAATAGACTTAGTGTGAGTGTCGTATGTGGTTTCTCGGTTAATTGGTTCGGCATTGCTGAGATCCGTTAAAACCGTGGAAATTAGGGACAGTGGTTTCAAGGTCGATTTGGATTCTTCGGTTTGGTCGGCTTCCAATCTGTGTTCTTTATTTGTTGGCTCATTTTGCCTTGGTATACTGGGGAGCGTGTTCTCATTTCTCTTTGATGATCCTTTACTCTCTTGATCTTTCAAGGACGTGTCTAATTTCCGAACGTTCTCTTTCATCTGATGATTTGTTCTGGAAGATCTGTAAGTTGGCGATGATTTCTTTTCGCTGGTTCTTGAGGTTTGTGAGTTATCAGGACCCATCGTAACGATACTTGGTAGAGTACATGGTTTTTGTACACTGTTCAAAACGTCCGACGTATGACCTGTTTTATTTGAGGCAAGGATCTCGCTTTTGGTGTTGTCTGCTGGAGCTGATCTTCCCGAATTAAATGTCAGCTCGTTTGTCTTTTTGGACAAAATGACTTCCTTTGTGGCTGTAGATTGTAGTCTCTCTTCAAATGTTTCCATTTCTACACTTTGTGACTCAGTAACGTTTGTTTGGAGATGGTTTTCGGATTTCTGATTCTGATCTCGACCTTTAACTGAGTGTTCAACCAGGGATGTTTTTTTGAAGGCTTCAATGGCACTTTCAGACAAACCCTCCTTTATTGCACTGTTCACTGATCTTTCGTCTACAATAACCTTTGGAACGTTTGGCTCCTGCAGTATCTCTGATCTTTTGTCACATACATCAGCAGGATGGTCCATTTTTGATGTGTCCAGAATAGTAGGTTCAATCATGTTTTTTGCAGTCAATTTTGTGGTGACTGGCGACTGACATATTTGTGATTCCACATCCGTCTCCGGATGTTCTGGCTGATTATCGTTGCTCAAGTCTGCACTCGGAACAGAAGCCACCGGTTCATAATCGTCACAGTGTTGGCTGGGCGCTTCTGATTCAGAGGACTGAAGGGGTGTCAGTGTAGTGGAACTGGATGTGTGGTTTTCCAAATCAAGTACAGCCGCGTTACGTGGACTTCCTCTTGAGACCATCTGGTCCACTGTTTGTGTTATTCCACTGTGTTTGGACTCATCGCTTTCTGAAGAAGTGAGAAATATAGATGCGGATTTGAGGCCATTAAGATCTTCGACGCTTATGTAGCCTTTTTGACTTTCCTGAGAGTTATATGTAACAGATTCTAACGGTCCATCCGCCACTACAATCCCATAAAGTTTACCAGCCAAAGTGACTAATTGTTGAAGAGTGGAAATAAAAGTTTTTCTGTGTGTAAAATCAAGAGCTTCATTGATCTCCGGAAGTTCAGCTATCCATCCATTGGGTGTGAATTTTGGTGGCAGAATGATATAGATTATCATTTTAGGATGGGATTCTGTGTTGGCCGAAATGAAGTATTCTACCTCAGATCTACAACCCGGGTTAATGCGGTACGCATCACTCAGGCACACTATCATCAAGGTCGCTTGATTTAGGCTTTGTAGCCAACCTTTGTGGTCCATTACCGTTCCAGCCAATGCGCTTAGACAAGTTTGTTGTGCATTGTTTTGGTCTAGTACTGTATTTTCTGTGTCGTTCCATACAGGTAGGCCAGCGGCCCGTAGTTGGTCCACAAAGTAGGCTACTGCTGGTCTGTTAATGGGCGCGTAGCTCATCACTATGGGACCACAATAGCTAGGTTCCGGCAGTTTGTATTTTACAAATTTTGTAGGCAAGGGTGGTTGTACCGCTTGCCAAAGGATGCTTTCTAGTAAACGACTTAAGGCCTTATCTGGTTTATCGATTACTGTAGGATAAAGCGATAGATCGCGAATGTGATTGATGGTTTCCACAACCTTTTGTTCGTTTCTGATTTCATGATTGAACATCAAATGATAAATTATACAGGTAGCTGCATAAGCTTCCTTTTCAGCTTCCTCCGTTGAAACGGGCGACACAAACGTCTCAGTGAGTTTGAGCAAGAATTTTACGCAGCTTATTGGTGGTATTGATTGAGGTCTAGTTGATTTGGAAAATGTTTCCACATTAGTACGCAAGAGTAACGGTTGCACTGGTTTGTTAACTGAAAATACAGACAGTGCATTCATTATAACAGATACTGGAAACCCGTGATGTTTCCGTCTGGTTGATGCGTTGGCTGAATATATGTGGCCCAAAAGCAGTTGCAAAAGATCGGGTTGCCCAGTTTCATAATTGAACACCAGGTTTATGTCTGTTTGGTTCAGTGTATGTGCCAGACAAAGTGAAGCGATGCATCTGAGCGACTCTTCACCTTTAAATTTTAGAATATTTATAAGTGCATCTCTTCCTTCTGTGTACTGTCCCATGTCACGATTTCCCGGTACTTTGACAATATTATGAAGTATTGAGAGACTTGCCTTTATGAGAAAGTATACGTTTTTGCTGTTTATATTTTCTAAATATGGTAGATGACCGAAATTTAGATTTAGCAAACGCGATATTCCAGCCACTGCGAGGGCTGTGGCAAATTCGGGGTCCGAGTCTGTATAGTTCCATGCAATGCTATAGAGGTAGAAAGTGGAGAACCACGTACCGTCGCTCATGAATACACCAATGTTGTTTAATCGCTTAATCAGTTTTGTTGCCAGTGCCGGAAAGCGGCATTTATTCAGATATTTTGCTAATGGTATTCGCAGTTGGGGACAAATGGTGAATGTGCGATTGAGTTGTTTGGTTGTACGATATAATGGAATTAGGTCCGCCAGGTCATCCAACCTCTTGAGGATCGTCATAATATCATCAATGAACTTGCGGGCCTCTTTTAGCGTATACTCAGCTCGACATCTTGGAATCACTAGACTATCGGTGTTTATATCGGCGGCATCAACTTTGTCAACCGTGGGTAGGGGATTGTCGTCTGTCCCATTTTCGTGCATGTTGCTTTTCTGTAATCCGAATAGTTCCGCAAAACGGCCCACGACGTAGGCGCTATCTGTGTTCGGAAGCTTCGTTAAACTGTAATGGAAGAAAAATACCAGCATGTAATAGCTGATTTTTCGACGTTCATCATTTATCAACCTTAAAACTGGGACTACCTGATCTCTTTGATGTATTGACGGTTACCAACCTGTGCGTTTTGAACACCAACTATTTCAACAGCTTTGCACACAACGTCGTTGTGCATATCCTCTGTCATATTCGTCTACATTGAGAGTAAGCTACACTGTGTTTGAACAATAAATCGAGTGACAAGTGCGTGTAGGATGGCGTCCACATTCCTTGAGGTTTTTACTACCATTGTTCATTGCTCATTGTTACTTCACAAACTACGCAGTCGTGTAATGACGTTATTCCCGCCATCGGATTCAAATGGCCTCTGCAATATATCATTTTTATAATTCATTATCTGCATCACTATGATTCGAACAGTTTAATGCAATAAATAAATGGGATGAACTTACAAAACCATTCGGCGTGTCATCTTTTCCGTCTGGTTTGATTATCAAAGCTTATTGCGTAATTCTTTTCTGATGAGTAGTAGGGGATTTTGGTTTTCATATAGATTGAACATCACCCACAATTGATCGCAGCTGTCGCATTCCCATAGACTTTCCAGTCGGCCCCTTTCGAAAAGAAGCACTAGACTCGAGTTTCGCTCTCATTAGAGCTCGTCAGTAGTGCATATCCTTGCCACTGCCGGGACTAGAACTCCGGCCATGCTTTCATGAGGCAACCGTGTTTACCACTGCGCCATTGACCTCACATTAGAAAGCGAAACTCGAGTCTAGTGCTTCTTTTCGAAAGGGGCCGACTGGAAAGTCTATGGGAATGCGACAGCTGCGATCAATTGTGGGTGATGTTCAATGTGTTATTCTTTTCCCATTGTAAACTTCTTTTTGATCGTCCGAGCTTTTGAACAGAAACAATGTTTCGTAACAGCCCGTATGGGTCACCTGCGTCTGCTGTGTAGAGTACTTTCAAACACGACAACTGCACATCGCACCTAGGTTGTTAAAATGGTTCGCTTGACTTATGCTGACTCCTCGTTCTTTCGCACGCTATACCACTGAGTAGTACGCATCAAGCTACGCACTCTTTCCGTTTGGTCGTTTGAACTCTTGTTTGACACCGTCACACGAGGACGGACTTTGTTCACGCCTTAGCAATTGCAGGCATCAATGAATAACATCAGACGCGCTAGTGGTGAATATTCCATGGGTTGGCAACACAATGTGTTGTAATACGTTTCAACTGAAAGTAGACGTCTGATGAAGCAACTAAAGAGTCTTCAGCGTTTTTCAACATACTACTGGAGAACAACGTTGACGGTGGCCTGACATCTTAAGAGCTACGCCTAGTTCAAAGTCTGAATCAAGAATATGCAGCATTGTGGTGCTGGTCACTGCGCTGTTAATGCAGTAGACCTATTCGATAGTTACTACAGATAACTGAAAGTTACTGTTAATGCAGTCATCGTGTAAGTCGGTGAACAACTGCTCTGTTTTAGCGCATTATGAAACAAAACGTGGGCAACCGTTATTCCTTTCTTTGAGGCGACAGATGTCCGCTAGGGTTGTAGTTCCAAGAAATTAGCGATGAATCTACACTTCATCTGTCAGAGATCGAATACTCTGTTTATTGTCCTGATGGCTACAGGATTTATTGTGGGTTGTTCCGAAATGCATTCTATACGGACGTGTTAAGTGTTGCTAATCCGTCGATTATATGCTACAGATATGTTTGATGCTCTTCAGTAACCCTCGCAACTCCTGAGCCGTCATGATAAATGAGCGTCATCGGCGGAGTATCCGTACAGTATTCGGTGCTCGATAGCTTCCAAATGCGCACCAGCTTCTGGACTTTTTGCGACCATATGGGATGGTGAAGCCCACGAGCCCCTTGTTGGTGGTCATTTGAACATATACCTAACCTCCTTATAGTGTCTAGCTTATCTAGTGATATACAACGTAGTTTAACTATTACCGATGTTCTTCATGTCATAACATGGTGCTGCGTAGCATTGCTAGCAGCGAGCAGGAATGGGGACTAATGGAGAAATTTGGGAAGTTGATCGACTAGAAAATGTGTAGATTCACGTTGATGAATTCCTTGATACATGTGGCTGACCTTAATGTTTCTGATCTAAATTCCGATGACGATGAGCCGTGTCGTTCGGTGGACCAGATAGCGTGGTCTTGGATCTTCGAGACGCTGGGGTATATTGATGTTGATGGTCACCATTTAGACGTTGATCTTCATAAAGATCTCGTGGACAGTTTCACATCACGCCGAACGAATAAGGGCCCTGGTCCGCAATGCTGGTTGTGGTTTCGTTGGCGGTGCGGTAGTTTTATTTGATCTGCTCACCCAGATCGTGTTCACTCCCTTATCCTTTCCACTGTGTTGGCAATTCTCCGGTGGGTGACCTCGGTTTAACCCGCATGTCATTCGAGATCACAACCTTTTGCTTTTCCAAGTATTACGTTTGGAGTGCACGTAATGTGTACGTATATTTTTCTCATGTTGTATCCCATCTGGTTTCGTTTAATCGCTATGTATATTTAAAAAGTTTAGTCAGAATTTTCGTCGTCTGTGTCGGCAATCCGTGTCTTTGAAGATCTTGATTCAGAGATTTGGTTTGTTGTGCTAAATACTGAGTTGGACAACCGACCTATAACTAAGGATTCCGAAAATATCTCATTTTATACCACGCCTTCCTCGCGATATGCTTAACCTTGTTAATGGTATCTTACTAGGCTTGTCGGCCGGTCGTTATGAGTCTGCTAATCAGACTGTTCCCGGAGAAACAGCCGTCTGAGAAAATGCGTCTCGAACTACTGTTTCATAGGTCACAGGTGGACGACCATAAGTTATCACTAATGAGTAGTCGGGGATTTGGTTAATTTCAAGTTGAACATCACTCACATTTGATCGCAGCCTTCGCATTCAGATAGACTTTCCAGTCGGCCCCTTTCGAAAAGAAGCACTAGACTCGAGTTTCGCTCTCATTAGAGCTCGTCAGTAGTGCATATCCTTGCCACTGCCGGGACTAGAACTCCGGCCACGCTTTCATGAGGCAACCGTGTTGACCACTGCGCCATTGACCTCACATTAGGCACGACCGAATTATCATATCTGAACGGCAACAGGATGTCGATTAGAGCCCGGCACGACATTCGAGTTGCGAATGTTACGCCCATTTAAACTTTCGGTCATAGACTTTGGAGTCTAAACTTTAGTGTTCGCCGAGATTTTCGCTGGGTTATTTTCATAGCTGTTATTGGTTTCTCCACCATTGGGGCCGATTTCTTTGGACACTTTGACTTGATAGTTGACACGCGTCAGTCGCATCTAATCGATACCTCAACGAAACTTGACGTTCGGGGTAAGCCGTCACGCATGGATTTCACCAACCAAGTGCCATCCTACTCAGTCGTTCGCGAGCTTTACGGGGAATTCCCACAGCTGATTCGACCTGTTTGCGAACTATCGGCCGTGACAGCTGATGTCGCACATCACACTGTCAATTAGGGGCCGCCATTTTGCAGTCATCCGCTTCACTTAGCACCTGTTAAGCCGAAAATTACCCAGGTCGATTTTGAGCATACGCTTCAGCTTGGCATGACTGGTGCCCGTGTGATGACTACCGAGCATTAAACAACGCAACCGCTCCCGATAAGTATCGGATTTCTCACATACACGATTTGACGGCAGACTTATCTGGTCGGCCAATGTTTATCAAAACCGATCTTGTATGGGTCTGTAACCAGATTCCGAATGCCTCTGAGGACAGCAGGCATAACGCCATTGGGACTTTTCAAATTTAGCCTTATCGGTGTTGTTCGAACTCGCGGATGCATTGTTTGTGCTTTTATACCACCACGAACTGGATAATGTTTGCCCGTAATTGGACGACACCTTGGTTGCTAGCTCGTCACATGTCGGACAATGTGTATATTTCCCGTTCATCGTTCGCCAGTTTTTCGCGTCATAGGGTTAGAGTCTGTCTGGCTAAGTCCTCGTTTTGAATGTCACACGTAACCATCGTAGGGCAGTATATCTGCGAGCAAGATCGACCGTCCTCTTGCCAAAGTTTAAGCGGCAGTGGACTACCAGAACCCACATCTCTAAAGCAACGTTGTCGGTCCGATGGCTTAGTTAGTTTTGATCGCCGCTTCATTCCTACCTATGCCCACCTAATACAACCACTCACGAAGTGTCTTTATTGGTTTAAAAACAGCCATGGTAAGTATAGCTTTATTTTCATATTCTTATCTGTTCGCCCTTCCAGCGCTCGCCGTGGATGCACGGACATGGATGTAAGAGGAGTCCTGCAGCAGCAGCTCGGTGACGACTGGTGCCCACTAGCCTTCTTCTAAACGTTTACAACCAACTGAGTCGCGGTATAGTGCTTTCGGAAAGGAACTGTCAGCGATACATCTCGGTATCCGCTATTTCCGACATGCTCTGGAAGGTAGAAATTTTATCGCCTTCATAAACCGTGAGCTGCCAACCTACATCCTAGGTTTGACATCCGATGAGTGCTCCTCCATGGAGATCGGACACTTCAGTTTACGGCTGATGCGCTTTCGCACATCAAAGTGACGACGAGCACGACAGACAACTCCAGTCAACCTCGCAGCGATCACAGATACACAGGCCAATGATTCAGGGATAGAATAACTCCGCCGATCAGGTTCTCTCCACTTAGAGCATGCCCATACGCATTCGTGCGAGGAGACGGTTATTTGTGACTCCTCACAAAATATCCCTTGCCTACCTAGTCCGTTGGCTTTTTATAGCTGGATTTTTGAATTGTTGCACAACCTGCTCCACCCAGCCATACAGTTCACAGACGAAGTGGCTAACAAGCGTCAGTCGCGACATCCGCGCCTGGTCCAAAGCGTATGTGCACTATTCAGCGCCACATACATTCTTCACTGGGTAGTTCCGCTTCCCCTGAAGCTATTTTCCGCCATATACATGTTGATTTAGCCCGACCGTTGCCATCTTCCAATGTACATATATCCTAACGTTTGAAGACCGATTTACACGTCAACAGGAAGCCATACCGATTCCAGATTGCTCATCGGAAACTGTCGCACGTATATATTTGGAACATTCGGTTACCTTGCACTGATGACCGCAGGTCACATTTTTTATTAGCCCTCACATCACTTCTCAACGGACTGTAATCTATTTGGAATCGTATCATAGCTTACCATCCAGCGGCTAACGGATCACGTGAACGTTTAAGTTGACGGTTTTCCGACAGCAACCCTTCGGAGTAGGAGGTTACCTCATCAGTCCTGTCAGATGTCCAAAGCACGTTGAAGGCCGATCTGCATACCACTCCCGTTCAGTCAGTCTGTGGATGCACGTCATCTTCGTCGAGAGAGCTGGTTCTTTCACACACGAGACCCATCAACTTCACGGATTGCGGTCGGCCCAACACATGAGACGACTCCGACCGATCCCCACCAAGAGAACAGACGACGCCAACGTACGTAGATCCTAATCTGTCAACTTGTTCTCACGCTTTGCTTCGTGTTGTTGCTCCTAGACAGTCTTTGCAGCCATCATACACAGGTCTCTTCGACGCAATCAGACGATATGTTATGACATTGGTGTTTGAGCGCAACGGCAAACGCGAGGTTATATCTGTCGACGCATGAACACTGATATATCGAGTTATACGATATACCTGATGTGGTAACTAATCTGCGATCAGCAACGACCTCTCCGACTAGGTTTGCTTGAAATTATCATGGGTTTCGCCACTGCTATGCCATCGCCAACATCGACGTTACAAATCAGTTAGATCAAATGTGGTCGGAAGATATACACGTCAGTGCAATTTGCAAACTACGTTGAAATCTGTCTCATATAGTTTTATTGTTTTAGTTTCTCATCTGTTGTTGAAACGGATAACAGATGAGGTTAGCAACTTCCAGTATTGAGCACTGCATGTTTCGAATATTGTGGATTAATCATTCAGCACGTGGATGAAGTCACACTTCATGAGAAGCGCACTGAAGCTTGGGATTCTTAAACAAAGACCGCCTACGATGGGCGCGACCAAGGATACCATTCTACTGTGTACTGCGCCGAAGCCAGTATATTTCTCTGCCACATCATTGCTAATTGACTGCTCCAATTCCACCAACTACCCATGATTAATAACCTCACAAACTATCGACTTCCCATTAACTTCAGTCGTTTTCCTCCCACCGACGGTCGACACGAACTGCGTGGCAGGAATGAATTAGATTATTCACGCTCGTATCGACGGCTTCGGCTAACAGAACCATACTACATTATCGAGTTCAGCTCACGGGTTGCCTACTGGAAGGGGGCCCTGTGATGACCTTATCTACTTGTCGTTGATTACGTTTCATCGTCGATTATCATACGTACCATTTTTTCTTACACCCTGTTAGCCTGTCAAGAACCATTGTTCAAGTGGGTACTTGATTGCAGTGTGACATTGAATTGACTGACCTCATTAACCACCCGTTCCCCGTTTACCCCTTCATGATTCCCCTGTAAAATGTGTGATATAAATGTGATGTATTTAGCCTGATGATGAATCACTGAAAACGAGCTTGTTCGCTACACAGTATTTTCCATTTGCATATACTTGGATATTTATTCGAACGAGTGTAGATATCTCAGATACCCGACCAACCAGGACGTAAGACCCACGCAGCGCGCTTGCTGTTCGCTTTCATTCTTTGTCTAGTCTTATGGTTCATTTGCAAGTTGATTTCATGAATCGACGATATACATTCCTTACTCACTCACTACATTAATCTCGCTCGGTCGTTTCGTTTTGTTTGATCCCGCAGCTGCAAATTCCGCACTTGGTCAATAACGAACCTGCACTGTCAACAACCCGAAATCAGGCACCGTACGCCATTCTTATTGGGCGTTTTTGTCGCATTTGTAAATTTACCCTATATAAGGACTAATCCAGAGGCTGCAACGTCGTTATGTCAAGCTTTGGTTCATTCAGTGAATGCCTTGGTTGAAGCTTTCTTTGATCGTTACGATGGTCCACAAAGTGGTGGGGTAATAAATAAGCCATTAACTTGTTGATTGGTATTCTGATTACTGATGAGTAGTAGTGGATTTTGGTTTTCATATAGGTTGAACATCAAAATACCGCTCAACAAGTTAATGATTTCTGTGATTTCAACTTGGAGAGAAGTCCTAGTCGAGGGGTCATCGATTGGAGTTAACAGACAGTAACTGTGTCTCCTCTCGAGGCGATCGGGCAACCTGATCATTACTCACAAGTGGTTGAGCGTTCACATATGATAATTCGGTCGTGCCTAATGTGAGGTCAATGGCGCAGTGGTAAACACGGTTGCCTCATGAAAGCATGGCCGGAGTTCTAGTCCCGGCAGTGGCAAGGATATGCACTACTGACGAGCTCTAATGAGAGCGAAACTCGAGTCTAGTGCTTCTTTTCGAAAGGGCCGACTGGAAAGTCTATGGGAATGCGACAGCTGCGATCAATTGTGGGTGATGTTCAACTTATAATAAATAAGTACAAGTATATTGAGGAGAACAGGAGGGGAAAAACAAAAACATATTGCACTGCAGCTTCATGAAAAATCAGATTAAAAGTTGTTGCTATTGACTGCAACGCAATGTTTGAAATCTTTTGCAGTCAGCCGTACAGATAATCCTGAACTTTACATTCGATCAGACGGCACTTGCCAATCCTGCTCAGCGGGACATTCGAAAACAATCATAGCCTGATCAGCAACAGCTTCGCCTTTAACCAGCCTAGACGTCGCCAGATTGGACGACATAACACAATCAGAACAGATGTGGCCAAGAATCGCGAAACCATTGTGATATGCAGACAGCGTTGACGTTTCGCGAACACAATGTTTTTGGACTTTTTCGTCTAACTTGTGGTGTTCTGGATAACCCAGCATCTGTTGTAACGACCAGCTATCATGTGGCTTCTCTAAGGATTTCGACTACAACCGTACACTTCGCTTTTTTCTGTGTGCATGCCTACTGTGTGAGGTGTGATATAAACTCAATGACGATTTCTTCAGTCGTGGAACCAATTGCACACAGGGCTGCTGGTATTTTCTTGACAATCCATCCGTTAAACACCTGTCTCTTATGGTTCACTTCCCCCCTTTCAGTCAGAGTTTAACGTACATGCACTGTCAGAGAATCACAACGTAAGTTTTGATCAAGCTCGAGTGATTCACAAGGGTCTGCCTTCCCATGCGGAGCGCTGCTGCGCTGAAGCTCTCACCATTTACACACAACACGCTTGTGTTAATCGCAATGATAGCAAACCCCTGTCTGCAGTGTGGCGTGGATGGATAAACAACACCAGACACAGACGAATCTTATCTACATCAAATCTCACCCCCACCTACTCGGCAAACGATTCGACCAACCAATTCAGATGCAACGCAGATTGACCTAACCACGGCAAATCTCACGTGACCTCTGTTCCTTTGTTAATGTGATTTCGATTACAACACTCCTGAGGAAGGCCACCCGAGGTGGTTGAAACGTAGAGTATTACAACTTGCTCATAACGTTGTGTTATTCTCAATCCATTTATCAATAACATGTTAAACACGACGCCCAAACTGTTTGACTTCATTCGTACTAAATTTGGTGCGGATATCTTACAACTGAGTGTTACTCTCGTTTTATCCCGCACTGTTTATTGCTGTTAAGACGCCTTACAGGTTTGTTAAAAGACAGTCTCCAACGTCTTGTTTTACTATTTCCGGCTGTCGCCACAATTCTAGCAACCAAAGAGGTGTAATCGCAAGTGATGGCTCTGGCACACATGCGTGTGGACTAAGGTTCCGCCTTCACTTTGCAAACCGATACATGTCAATCAGCTGTGGGCGCGGTTTTACAACAGATCATGAGCGGTCAGATCCAGCCTGCACCGTTTTTCTCTCACTAAGAGCAGATGCGCCATAGTACTTTCGGCTGTGAGTTACTGGCTACTTTTATCCCCGCAGCTTCCAGGAAAGACGTTTTATTATCCTCGCAGATCACAAACCACTTATTTATCCCTTCGACCTCGAGCCCGGCCGCTATTCTCCAAGGGAAATTTGACAATTGGACTACAACTTACAGTTTACATCTCACATACGGTAAACCGTGGGAAATAAAAGCACGGTTGCCGGTGCCTTATCCAGATTTATGTTGGTGGGGTACACCAGACTTACACCGTTAACTTGAAGGATTTAGCACGTGCGCAACACAACGATTCGATGTTGCAGCTTTGTCGTTTTTGCTCGAAATTCGGGAGATACCTCTAGGCAGTCGCGGAAGACAAAGCCATACCTGATGCTAAGACAGTCAGTCTCGTCCACTTGTGCCAGCAAACTTGAGGCGCTCCGTTTTAAACAGTCTTCACCACATGTCTCATTCCAGCATTCTTGTCACCATTAGGATGATTTCGGACCGATCCGTGTGGCTGAATATGCACAACGACATTCAAGGATAGATGAGAGCTTGTCTTGGTGGTCAACGCAGCAATGTTCGCCGGCACAACATCACAGCTCCAGGTGCATACGCTCTCCCTGATACACTTTCTAGCCATGGCTTTATCGACAGAATCGGACCGCTGCCATCGGTACAACTTAACTTGCTTAGATCGCTTCATCCGGTGGCTAGTTGCAATACGCCTTCCGGGTGCGAATACTGAAACAGCCGCACAAGCGGTCATTGACGGCTGGATCTTCAGCTGTGATGTTCCAACAACAGCAACCACAGAAAAAGCACACAGTTCAAGTAAATGCTGTCCAGGGGCTTTACCCACCTACTCGGGGTTGACCAGATTAAAAACACTGCAAACCGTCCGATAGAAAAATGGCCTGACCGAACGCTGTCATCATAAGCTGAAGGCCGCTTTCCAAAGGCTAGCTGGATCCCTAACAATGGACCGATCACCCACATTTCATCATCTTTGGGACCCAGCCGAAGAAGACACTGGTCGTACAACCGCAGAATTAATTTACGGTACAACACCTCGCCTCCTTAGTGAACCTTTCCAGAAGTCGGATGTTTAGCGACTATAATAAATGATATTTTTGATAGTCGCATTCACCTGTACACTTTTGATGATTTTGGTTTTACCTACTTTTGTTTTAGTCAAGCCATCTCTTTTGTAATATCCGTCCCGGGGCTAAAAACACAACTCGCTCCGTGCCTCGCTAGCTTGACGTGCTTTCTCTGTACACTCTATTTCCAGGGTCGATACTAATACACGAGGGTCAACGCGCTGAGTCTTTGTTTTCATTGTCGATTGGTTTTCGATAGTGAGTACAGACTGGGTATTATTCTGTTGGACTGTTCCAACAATTGGTGAGCCCGAAATAAATTTTGAACGCGTCGTTACACTTTGCCGTTTTCGGTGAGTTCGTTCCATATCACTATTTTGCCTTGCGTTTTCGACACAGTTTTTTCTGTTCGTATATACGTTTGGTTATATTAATTTTATATCACCGGTTTAATCGTTTATTACTGTGTAACTTTTAATTGTTATACCCATGTCTGATAACGATTCTAAGCCTTTCGAGTACCCCACCGTGGCCGTATCGCTTGTAGTCCCGCCGTTCTTAGAAATGGACCCTATCTTATGGTTCATACACCTAGAGGCGGAATTTTGCAATAATCGAGTATCTTCCGACCAGGCCAGATTCAGCCAGTTAGTGTCTCGTTTGCCAAAAGAGGTCACGACACAACTCCGAGACGTCTTAGTAAACCAGCCTACAGAGAACCGCTACGAAACTCTCAAGGAAGCGGTAATTAAGCGAGTCACTCCATCGGAAAAGACTCGTTTGCAGCAACTTGTTTAGCGAGCTAAAGCTGGGTGACAAACGCCCTACGACCCTACTCCGGGAAATGCAACAACTGTTAGGTACGTCACACATGGACGAGTCTCTGCTTCGCGAACTGTGGATACAGAGACTCCCGGAGACAGCGCAGGCAATCGTATCTATCGCGAGATCACAACCTCTGGCGGAAGCAGCAGAAATAGCTGATCAGGTAGTAGAGCGCTTTCAGCCACTCCTTAACCAGGTTAGCGTCCCAACACAGGCGCCACGTTCGTTGAGAAGTATTCCGCCACATAATGAGGGCGGCCCCTCTACGTCAGAATTCAAAAATAGAAGCACTTGTGGGCCGAAGTCGCAGCGTTGCGTCGCGATTTTAGCAGAATCCCTTTAGGTCGTCCTGAACGCCGTCGATCTAGTAGATCCCCTAGGCGCACAACGTCGCAGCACAAAGACGGTTACTGTTGGTATCATCAACGTTTTGGCACTCGATCCACCAAGTGCGTTAAACCGTGCACTTACCAATCGACCAAGCAGGGAAACTTCCACGCCGGCCCGTAATGGCGACTAACGTCGTCGGCGTCGCACCTTGTCGCCTCATCTTCGTGAAGGATGTAGAAACGGGACACACGTTCCTGGTTGATACCGGGGCGCAGGTTAGCGTGTTTCCGTCCACAAAAGACGAGGTGCCGAATCCATGCAGCCCACAGCTCCGTGCTGCAAATGGCACTTCCTATAACCACATATGGACAGGCCTGTAAGGCGTCTTAACAGCAATAAACAGTGCGGGATAAAACGAGAGTAACACTCAGTTGTAAGATATCCGCACCAAATTTAGTACGAATGAAGTCAAACAGTTTGGGCGTCGTGTTTAACATGTTATTGATAAATGGATTGAGAATAACACAACGTTATGAGCAAGTTGTAATACTCTACGTTTCAACCACCTCGGGTGGCCTTCCTCAGGAGTGTTGTAATCGAAATCACATTAACAAAGGAACAGAGGTCACGTGAGATTTGCCGTGGTTAGGTCAATCTGCGTTGCATCTGAATTGGTTGGTCGAATCGTTTGCCGAGTAGGTGGGGGTGAGATTGATGTAGATAAGATTCGTCTGTCTGGTGTTGTTTATCCATCCACGCCACACTGCAGACAGGGGTTTGCTATCATTGCGATTAACACAAGCGTGTTGTGTGTAAATGGTGAGAGCTTCAGCGCAGCAGCGCTCCGCATGGGAAGGCAGACCCTTGTGAATCACTCGAGCTTGATCAAACTTACGTTGTGATTCTCTGACAGTGCATGTACGTTAAACTCTGACTGAAAGGGGGGAAGTGAACCATAAGAGACAGGTGTTTAACGGATGGATTGTCAAGAAAATACCAGCAGCCCTGTGTGCAATTGGTTCCACGACTGAAGAAATCGTCATTGAGTTTATATCACACCTCACACAGTAGGCATGCACACAGAAAAAAGCGAAGTGTACGGTTGTAGTCGAAATCCTTAGAGAAGCCACATGATAGCTGGTCGTTACAACAGATGCTGGGTTATCCAGAACACCACAAGTTAGACGAAAAAGTCCAAAAACATTGTGTTCGCGAAACGTCAACGCTGTCTGCATATCACAATGGTTTCGCGATTCTTGGCCACATCTGTTCTGATTGTGTTATGTCGTCCAATCTGGCGACGTCTAGGCTGGTTAAAGGCGAAGCTGTTGCTGATCAGGCTATGATTGTTTCGAATGTCCCGCTGAGCAGGATTGGCAAGTGCCGTCTGATCGAATGTAAAGTTCAGGATTATCTGTACGGCTGACTGCAAAAGATTTCAAACATTGCGTTGCAGTCAATAGCAACAACTTTTAATCTGATTTTTCATGAAGCTGCAGTGCAATATGTTTTTGTTTTTCCCCTCCTGTTCTCCTCAATATACTTGTACTTATTTATTATAAAGTTGAACATCACCCACAATTGATCGCAGCTGTCGCATTCCCATAGACTTTCCAGTCGGCCCCTTTCGAAAAGAAGCACTAGACTCGAGTTTCGCTCTCATTAGAGCTCGTCAGTAGTGCATATCCTTGCCACTGCCGGGACTAGAACTCCGGCCATGCTTTCATGAGGCAACCGTGTTGACCACTGCGCCATTGACCTCACATTAGGCACGATCCGAATTATCACATGTGAACGCTCAACCACTTGTGAGTAATGATCAGGTTGCCCGATCGCCTCGAGAGGAGACACAGTTACTGTCCTGTTAACTCCAATCGATAACCCCTCGACTAGGACTTCTCTCCAAGTTGAAATCACAGAAATCATTGACTTGTTGAGCGGTATTTTGATGTTCAACCTATATGAAAACCAAAATCCACTACTACTCATCAGTAATCAGAATACCAATCAACAAGTTAATGGCTTATTTATTACCCCACCACTTTGTGGACCATCGTAACGATCAAAGAAAGCTTCAACCAAGGCATTCACTGAATGAACCAAAGCTTGACATAACGACGTTGCAGCCTCTGGATTAGTCCTTATATAGGGTAAATTTACAAATGCGACAAAAACGCCCAATAAGAATGGCGTACGGTGCCTGATTTCGGGTTGTTGACAGTGCAGGTTCGTTATTGACCAAGTGCGGAATTTGCAGCTGCGGGATCAAACAAAACGAACGACCGAGCGAGATTAATGTAGTGAGTGAGTAAGGAATGTATATCGTCGATTCATGAAATCAACTTGCAAATGAACCATAAGACTAGACAAAGAATGAAAGCGAACAGCAAGCGCGCTGCGTGGGTCTTACGTCCTGGTTGGTCGGGTATCTGAGATATCTACACTCGTTCGAATAAATATCCAAGTATATGCAAATGGAAAATACTGTGTAGCGAACAAGCTCGTTTTCAGTGATTCATCATCAGGCTAAATACATCACATTTATATCACACAATTTTACAGGGAATCATGAAGGGGTAAACGGGGAACGGGTGGTTAATGAGGTCAGTCAATTCAATGTCACACTGCAATCAAGTACCCACTTGAACAATGGTTCTTGACAGGCTAACAGGGTGTAAGAAAAAATGGTACGTATGATAATCGACGATGAAACGTAATCAACGACAAGTAGATAAGGTCATCACAGGGCCCCCTTCCAGTAGGCAACCCGTGAGCTGAACTCGATAATGTAGTATGGTTCTGTTAGCCGAAGCCGTCGATACGAGCGTGAATAATCTAATTCATTCCTGCCACGCAGTTCGTGTCGACCGTCGGTGGGAGGAAAACGACTGAAGTTAATGGGAAGTCGATAGTTTGTGAGGTTATTAATCATGGGTAGTTGGTGGAATTGGAGCAGTCAATTAGCAATGATGTGGCAGAGAAATATACTGGCTTCGGCGCAGTACACAGTAGAATGGTATCCTTGGTCGCGCCCATCGTAGGCGGTCTTTGTTTAAGAATCCCAAGCTTCAGTGCGCTTCTCATGAAGTGTGACTTCATCCACGTGCTGAATGATTAATCCACAATATTCGAAACATGCAGTGCTCAATACTGGAAGTTGCTAACCTCATCTGTTATCCGTTTCAACAACAGATGAGAAACTAAAACAATAAAACTATATGAGACAGATTTCAACGTAGTTTGCAAATTGCACTGACGTGTATATCTTCCGACCACATTTGATCTAACTGATTTGTAACGTCGATGTTGGCGATGGCATAGCAGTGGCGAAACCCATGATAATTTCAAGCA
>LOND01029214.1:6377-20276 GCA_014220965.1 Paragonimus kellicotti
AGCGTTCTCGCAAGCATGATAGGTAGCTCGAATGTTCAGCTAACAATTTCAGCACAAAACAATTTAGGTAACAAGCCTTGCTATCATTAAACATAAGTAAGCTGGAAAATTCCAAGTTAAAAAAGATCGATGAAACTATACCTCGTATGTGCTCGACAGCCGGATCGGTCAATATATGAAGCTGAGCGGACACCCAAGTACTTGTGTGAAATGTGAACGATCGATTCAAGTATGTGTGTACAAAAGGTAGATTGTTCGATTTGAATACAAATAAAGACAAGAATAAACAAACAAAAAGACTAGAACCAATGTGGAAGGATGTGAACATGAAGTGTGAGAATCAAGGCGGAATCGATTCGTGGTGACCCTTTCCAAATAACCAGTTCATGATTGGTTATACCAAGGTAATAAATATATCAGTGTGAACAAGTTCCGCGTAAAGCCGACCTGGGAGACCGAACTATTAACAAATCAGATAATCATCCCGGGGTACGGAAGGATGCGGAGCAATTACTCTGTAGATTAAATAGACTTGGCTGAAACACAACCGTTTCGTCGATCCAATGGATTAAGCACTGCATATTTTCCAGCTCAAGATGAGTCGATGTCACTTCCACGTGCCTCGATGTCAATTTGAGATGAACCAACGAGGTTCTCTGGATTTCAACGATGAACAGGATCGCAAGGCCAATGCGCACACGAGTAGGCTGACAGACACGGAGATTTGTTGGCTCTTTCGGAGTGAGGAACCACAGATCCGACGGGTGTAGGGTGTAAACAAAAATAGGGCGCCAGTACTAAGTTACCAGGTTGATGAGGGCGCAGACTAACACGTACACGATGAGTGGCGAACGCGTGGATGTGTCCGCACGCAGTTGTTTCAATTTGTGTGGATGACGAAGATTATCCCATCGTGCCGAGTGCACTCGATAAGAGATACTGACATAAAAAGTAGAATCGGCTCACAAACGACGTCACAAAACTAAGAAATGTCATGTGTCACTCAGCACTTCGACGACAGAGTCATAGCGCAATACGTCAGAGTACACAAATAATGCGGTAAACCTAAAAACACAGCATGATGTGCCCTAGTTTATATAGGGAAATTATTAGATTTCGGTCAGTCATTTATTGATTTGTTATTCAGTTTCATTCACGGATACAGCTTCTTATTAGTTACCGTCTGGTGAAACGATGACTGTGATAGCAAGCTACGTTTGGAAAATATCGCAATTTAACTTTGTATGTTGCACGCATCAATGTATGCGGTTCCAAGCCATACGTTGCCCTTCAAACGATGAGAAGTTTAATGAGAATTCTGTCAATTGCCAGACGCTATCGATCGTTGGCCGCAGTGGCCAAAACACTGGGACCATGGAGCGGATCGATGTAACCTGAAATGTGTGTACATCCTATACCAGCCAGCATGATTGTGGTTACAGTGTGCTCGGGCCGTTCACCAACCCAACTCGGTTGGGAGGTTTCTTTTTGGATATGCCCCTGGACAAGTTATTCCGCCGGAAAACCCGTGATATGGTTTGGACTTCGGATTTCGTTTTCAGGTCACCAAAAGCCACAATGGATTTACAACGGCTCGTCACATACTCCGGACACCATTTGTCAAGGCTTGCAGACCGCGATCGATCGATTATGCAAGAGGTTTTAACCTTACTCTTCAGCTGTAACGACAGCCATCGGTATGTCATTCGATATGTTACTATTCGAATGTCTGGTAAAGAGCTTGCATGACTTATCAGGCCATTCGGACGACGACTACGACCGAAGCCTATGCCAGTCTAAGCGTAGCGCTCATCTAGACGCAGATATTACCGGTTTGTCAGATGTGTTATCTGTGTGTATTCAATGCCGTGCGGACAGACCCACGCGTTCGCCACTCATCGTGTACGTGTTAGTCTGCGCCCTCATCAACCTGGTAACTTAGTACTGGCGCCCTATTTTTGTTTACACCCTACACCCGTCGGATCTGTGGTTCCTCACTCCGTAAAGAGCCAACAAATCTCCGTGTCTGTCAGCCTACCCGTGTGCGCATTGGCCTTGAAATCCAGAGAACCTCGTTGGTTCATCTCAAATTGACATCAAGGCACGTGGAAGTGACATCGACTCATTTTGAACCGGAAAAGGTATGGTTTCAAATCGCTTACCACATTTGTTTAAGTGATATCAGACAAGTGTGCTTTTTATTTTCTGTTTTCTGTGGCTGGGTGATAGAATACAAATTCTCATTGTTTTGTTTTGTATGGTCATATCAGATGAAGAATAGATATGGACTAAGAGGGCTGATAACACGATCGAGGTCAACGGCAAAGCACTCAGAGAGATTTACTCTGATCCCATCCTTATGAACTGAAAAGCTAAAAACCAGTTCGTTCGGTGCTTTACATGAGACAGAAGGATAAACTATGAAAGCGCGCATAAGAGTTGAAAACATTACTGATTTAGCAGTGTCGTGTGCAGGAAGTCTAGAGAGATGGGCCAGGATTGTATATTACACTCAAAGTCGGAAAATTACAGTGAAACGAAGGAGGATGACTTACCGTTTGACCGTTCCGAAGGCAACTGACCATCATCATTTTTGTTTCCGAGCTGAAAGACCACTCGTGCACACGTGAGTACAACTGTCGTGTGTCGGCGATTCGCAACTGTATCATGAAGCAAAAATAACACGGAGAGTGCAGTTGGAGGATCAGCCAAATCTTACTACACCCATAACCAGTGACTAATCTGATCACCCCAATGAATACAGCAAAGAGGATCACTAAGAGCATGCAGTTACTGCGGTGTGGGGATTCATACGTTTAAGTGACTACTGATCCCTTCAGTTTGTCCCCAACCTGAATAAATGAACAAATCGGAACGCACATACACGGACGTCTTAGTCGGTGAGTGCAACACTCTAAATATCCGGGAAACAACAAAATTAATGGGAAAAATTCAACCAAGTGATGGTTCCCAACAAATCCCCATGTGAAACATGAGAATAGAGCTTTTTACGCATAATAGAACACCGATCAATGATAAACATTATACTGATGAGAAAAAAAATCACAAACAACGCTGGTTTGAGGTACATAATTCTCAAAAGACAAGTGCAGGGTTTGTTCACCGATTGTTGGCGATAAACATTCGCATATCTTTTCTAACATCAACACTTAATAACCATTGGCTTTTCAGCCGTTCTGTTGTAAACATTGACATGGGACATCGGTAGACTCACTGCTACGAGACTGGACTTTGACGCGGTGTGATGGCCTGCACATCTCAATGACCTATGGGGCTAGACTAGACGATGTGATGATGACGTCGATAGTCATTCATACCAGGCAGGCTGCTAGATAAGGATCTTACGGACCACAGCTTTCATGTCCTCCAGTTCGGAGATTGGAAGAAAGTTGGCGAATTTAACAGGAAAAGATGGTGCTAATTCTGGCACACTGCCATTCACAAGCTGTTTTACGATACGGGCTTTTGAGCCAAAAGCTTTGATTGAGAACCCTAATAATTCTCCTGTCTAGGTCTGGGCGTCCTGGCAGTATCTCAGCCCACACATAACCATGAACATTCACAACACCAGTAATTCCATACTGCATCGGTCGTCTCGCGGTATAAACCAGGTACTCTATCTATCGCACAAAGCAGGATGAATAGCTGAAAAAAATTCATTGTTGACCTCCCTGTCTAATTCAGTTTAGCTCGACCATTTCGACCACCATTTCTAAGAACTACACTACAGATCCCATAACAGATTTTGCGACACAGTCCGGTAAGTGTTTACTCTTACCGCCCGCTCTCATCACCTGCTTAAACCTAGGATGCGAATCAATATAGGTGTTTTCAACGTTCACACCCCAAAACAGATAGGTCAACAGGCCGCTCTCGCACGAACATTAGACTCGTTGAATGTCGATGTCTGCTGCATTTCGGAGACTAGAATCCAGGACAGTAGTCAACGTATGGAACTAACAGCACTCGCACTTTGGGCGACTCCACGGTCGTCACTATAGATCAGAATGGAATAGATATAGTCCTCAGCACGAAGGCCACGTCCGTAGATTGAATTCCCACTAACAGCAGACTTTGTGCCATCCACTTAACATGTATTGTTAAGGCCAGGTCTAGACACCAAATCTATAAAAATTACTTTACTATGACTGCTTATGCTCAAACTGATTGCCGTGACGCTAGTATCAAGGAAGCCTTTTATTCCGATCTAGCTGCACCCTCTGTGTCGATAAGATGGTGGCTTATCTGGCTCAATGACGTGAATGCTGGCGTCGTTTTGCTGAGATGACCGTTAACTGATGACGCGGAGTAGTGAAGGTCGTAAGGACAGTATATTACATTTAACAATTGCTCAGATCTTGGTTTGCAAGGTGTAGACACCCTAACGGTGGATGTTTGAGCATAGAGAGTTATTTTTGGTAGTTGGGTTCGCTCCCTTCCCTTTCTTTTTTCAGTTTTTCTTTATAGTTGTATGGTAATTAAGCATCAGCGTCTTTGACGATCGTAATAACGATCGGTGAATCAACTGTCAAATTACATTCCAATGGTATGTGTACCAGGATAAAATATGGAGCACAACAACGCACACTGTGCTCAGTTTAAAGCAGTTGAAACGAGTGAGGGAAAACAATTGTTTCCCATTTCCGCACAGTACACCTACTAACTCAAACATTTCACTGTGGTACAGCGTCACCATAGCAAACGTCGTTGTACAGAAACGAAAGACAATACCAAGAACATGTTTGGCCCCGAAATATCCCTTTGATACAGCGTGAGCTTTTGCGAGTTTTTCGTTACAACGAAGTGGTCGGTATCACGAAGTTTCGTTCAAGTCCTGCAGGTTTCGTTGCAACAGTGCTTTATCATATTGTGACGTAAATAGCATGATGGCAAAACACAGAGTAAATTGCACGCCTTTTACTAACAGCCATGAATCCACTCAGAACGACCGAGAGAATCTACCATCATGGTTGGTGTGATGATCATTGCATAGTAATTGTGATCGTTTGGCAAATTCAATAGTACGCTGTACAGCTGTGTGCGAAGAGTGGGTAATATCAATGATCAAGTGTTTGTGGAAGTGAGTCACACATTGTACACAGGCCCACTTGATCGTATGCTTTGCCCGTCACGGTCAGTATCTGCTGGGGTAGGTGTCACTACCATAAATATCAGTCCACGAGTAGCAATGTGCTCAGCGTGCACGATTTCAGTTCCATCTCGAACGAGTCAAAGAGGGTAACCCATATACTAACTACATTCTATTCGTCTAGGATATTGCAACCTCTTCAGAACTGGTGAACCTTGTCTTTATGGCCGTCTTTTTTGTCGAGTCGGAACCGGTTACTCAACGGCCTCAGGATTTGTAGACGCTCGCAGCATCACGAACGCAACCAGTCTAGATCCAACCTATCGACAGACGTTGTGAGTAGACTGAGCGTGGCTCGAGGGATCATTAGACGCCCGGGATAACAAAATCAAACGTTACGGATGTCAGCGTGCTGCCAACCGAACAAGAAAATAGGCTCCATTCCACCTACAGTAACAGATGGTGTACGACTGCCTTTCATAAAAATTTTAAGGAAAGCGGAACACCTGACGATGACAACTGGTGACTGGACAGATCACCGACTGGAATGATAGGGCAGTCTAGACAATCGATCCATCAGACTGCGACCCGGGCCGACTTCCACATGTGACCAGCTAAGAACGCTCAATCAAATTTACAGTCTACCGTCCACAGTTAGTTGGTTCGTTGCCCACAATCCTTAATTAGCTGCCTGTGAGCTTAAGGTATCCCAGTTTCCCAAGATTGGTTGCTCGCTTACAGTTTTCGGTAGTTACAGAAAGAGTTATCTGCGGAACTCATCGTTTCGAGTGTGATATCTTTCTTATCCGACCAATTAATGGCATTCTGCTTATCACAATCTCATCCAACCCAAATACTGGTATAGTTGCACAGAGCATATTGTTATTATAGATTTGAAAAAATAATTCACACTACCACATAGCACTGATGGCCTGGAAAACAAATTACTTTCATATCCACTCGAAAAATCGCGTCAATAATGCGTACATCTCATGCTGTTACTCCAACCGACGTTTGCTGCTAAGCGTCATATTATATTGCCTATGGATTAAATACTGGCAGGATGCTTAAACATAGACGGTAGTGGTCGCAGCAATCGGAGTTCGAACCCGCAACTGAGTTGCAGACAGTCAGTGCAGTCATTTTCGAGTTAGCTCAAGCCTAAATTAATCGAGCACTCAAACAATTATCGCAAGCCACCAAAACGCGATCCCATCATGCGGTTCTCCGAATTCATTTAGCAGAAAAAGCCAACGAAATAAACAGTGATGCTGGATGGCGGGCGCCGATCGAGCCAGCTCACCAAGCGAATACCTACAACTGAGTCCATGAAGCCATACCGAAGATGCAGACCGTTTGTGTTCAGTTGCACGATAATCTCAGTGAACATCCACACGAGAGTTTGCTAACATGAAGCACGGCGAATAACGACAGGTGGACCAAATAGCAAACATTACAATCAGATAAAATCTGCAGAAATTCACGCGAAAATCGCAGCGATTGCTTAGGTGCGCTTGAGGAGTGTTTTTGTAATACCAGGGTAGAAACAAATGAAAGAAACGATCTAAGTAGTTAGATTTTTGAAGAAAAATTGCACTCGGATATCAAATAAACGAGCAATCTGCACTACTTCGATCCAATTGACCATCCATTGAAATTCCAGTAATTTACCAGTGATTCTTACCATGTGTGATTAAAAGTGAGTTTCGCACCAAAAATTTGCTTTTTCGAGTCGCAATGGTCCACCTTAAAAAGAGTTATGAGCTAAGGATGACAACGCCGGCCTGTTGATCGAGCAAGTTGGTTGAGCGTTCACATATGATAATTCGGTCGTGCCTAATGTGAGGTCAATGGCGCAGTGGTAAACACGGTTGCCTCATGAATGGAATGGCCGGAGTTCTAGTCCCAGTGGCAAGGATATGCACTACTGACGAGCTCAAATGAGAGCGAAACTCGAGTCTAGTGCTTCTTTTCGAAAGGGGCCGACTGGAAAGTCTATGGGAATGCGACAGCTGCGATCAATTGTGGGTGATGTTCAACTTGAAATTAACCAAATCCCCTACTACTCATCAACAACTTCTGAATAACGTAAAAGTATTTCAAATGCATCTGCCCCGTCATTTCCCGGCGTTTGGGAAAAAAACTTCAATGTTTCTTTGGAGTACAGTGGTTGTAAGTGGACAATCAAATGACCGTGATCATCATCATCATCATCATAGACAGCAATACATCAGTGGTTCACACTGATGCTTAACTGCCACACAACCACGAAGAAAAAACCTATATAGGAAGAAAGAAGAGAAGGGGGGGAAGTGGACCTAACTACTAAAAATAGCTACGTCTATATTCAAACATACAACATCAAGGCGCCTACACCTTGCAAACAAACAACCGAGCTGTAAGTGAAAGTAAGGCGTCATCAGCAAGACAGCTTCCTTACGGCTTTCACTGCCCCGCATCATTAAGTGCACTCACTTCACAGACAACTCGGCCAAACAACGACAGCATTCACGCCACTGAGCTCGATTAGCCGCCATCTCACCTGTCTCAAGCCACCGACTCTGTGAGTCGCGAGGGCCCCAGCCCGGGAGACGAACCCGACCTACAGTGACCAACCCCTTCGTGAACGATTTCATTTGTCTACGCCAGGTCATCATCTGTCCACCTCGCACCTTGCGCCAGTCGCCGCAGCGTCCGCAAACAGTGCTCGGTGTGGCAAACGACTAGCTGGCATCCTTAGTACATGACCTAACCATCTAAGTCTGTGCAAATGTAGCGACTGAACAAAAGAACTCGTTTGACAATCAGTGCCAAACACCCGCTTCCTAACCTCCTCGTTGCTTACTCGCTGGTGCCACCCGATACGAGCGATTGAACGCAGACATCGGTGGTCAAATACCTGGAGACGGTTCACGTCCTCTACCCTGAGCGGCCACGTTTCGCTGCCGTAAAGTAATACAGCCCTCACTGTTGTCTGATATACGCGACCCTTAAGCTCAAGAGAAATACCTCTCTGTCGCCATAGGTGTCTTAGATTAGCGAACCATCCTAGCCTGATAATACGCGCTTCTAATTTAATATTTAACACTTTTCCGACGCGTTGCAACCCCCGACAGCCTCCCAGGTACACAAACCGGTCAACAACCTTCATGACTTCATTATCTAACATTAAATCTACGTGATTACAGCAATCTTGCAGAAGCACTTTGCATTTTGAGGCTGCAAAGCGCATTCCGAAGTATTTAGCAGAACGCCTGAAGCGAAAATAGCGTCCAGTGTTGTTTGTGCCGTTTGAAAGTTGTCAAGCAGCAATACCTTATCGTCAGCATAATCAAGATCAGTCAGTCTTTCACCAGGTAGAGGTCCACGCCGGCATCATTTGAATGCCGCAGACAGTCCTCCATTATTCTGTCTATGACGAAATTGAACAAAAACAGCGAAAGGGGACAGTCTTGACGTTTTCCACCAACCAAGCCTCACGATCAGCCTTTAGACTACGTTTCAGTTTCCTACGGATATCTCTTCTAGACTTGTGTGAACTACCAGGAGGAACCTTCCGTCTGGCTTCCAACAACTCCAGGGATTTCTCTGAAATCCAATGTTTGTTTAGCCCATGTACCCGCTACAGTGCCTGCTTTCTGAATAGATTGTGAGATTTGAGTTCAGCAGCTATTAGGATTTTTTGGAGTGAAGTCATATCACTCAAGACGGGCATTTTATTAAGCTGGTTTGGGTACTATGTCTTTACCGATGAACGGATAAAACAGACGCCGCTCATAGACAAAGCGTAATCTATTGCTGTCGTGGTCGTTGCGGCCTCAGCAAAAGCTAAGATACAAAACGCAAGAGCGTACCAACGCATCGATCTGAACCACAGTACGTGCTCCTACATACTAACGGACGTCTTGAATGGACCCCGTCCCTATCGTATAACACGGCGTATGTGGTCGATCTGACAGGCGATTGCGAAGCGCGCGTGCAGTAACAAATTACCTGGCAGAAGCGGCGAGAAAGCATGCGGAGTAACATTTGTACTGCTACTAAAACAGTAATTAAAAATAGCTTGTCAGTTCCGCATAGACTGCAACACTCGACCCACGACGCTTTATTGATCGAGTATTATCAAACCTACCCATTCGCGAGACCTACCTACACACGACGACCGCGCAGCTTGATCAAATCGCCGCACGAGACTGGTAAATCATATTGAGCACATATGATACAACGTAGTTCAGACTAATGTTGACCGCAAGGACAGCTGGGCCACGATCATGAATAATTAAAGCGACTTCTGACGCCGATGTCACTACAGTCAGTAGGAGCATAAGCAGACACAATAAATTTCTGAAAGTTTTGCGTCTAGAGCTGGTTTTAACAGAACCTGCCAAGCGGACGGCACAAAGTCTACTGTTAACAGGAATCCAATCTACTAATGCGGCTGCGGCCTCGTGCTGGAATAGCCGCATACCTATCCAGCGTGACCTGTAACGCAGCGCTTGGGAGTCACCCGAAGTGTGAAACGAGTTATCGCGGTAGACAATCGGATGCTTGTTTTCACCTACTGTCTTGGATTCTAGTTTCCGAGATGCAGCAGACATCGACATGAAAGAGTGTAACTTTCGTGCGAGAGCCGCTTGCTGACCTATCTGTTTTAGCGTGCGAACGTTGAAGGCATCTATATTAATTCGCATTCGGAATGGTGAGCAATGGACGAGAAGAGGCCTGAAGCTGAAAGGCAAGAGACGGAACTTACCGGCTCAGTGTTACTACAGTTAGCTACATCTGTTGTGGGACCTGTAGAGTAATTATCAGAAATGGAGGTGGGGAGGGGCCTGAGAGCTAAATTTGATAGGACAGTGGGGGGTCAGCAGTAGCATGTTTTCGCCTATCCACCCTGCTGTATGCAGCAGATAGGGCGACCCGGTTTATACTGCGAGACGGCCGATGCAGTATGGATTTATTGTTGTTGTGAATATTCATGGTTGTGTGTGGGCTGAGATACTGCCAGGACGCCCAGACCTAGACAGGAGAACGATTAGGGTTCTCAACCAAAGCCTTTGGCTCAAAAGCCTGTACCGCAAGGCAGCGGTTGGGTGGCAATGTACCAGAACTGGTACTTTTTCCGGAAAAAGATGCCAACCTTCTTCCAACCCCCAACCTGGAGGACTGGTTTGTCAGACCTCTACCCATTGGCCTGCCTGGTATGAGTGACTCTATCGGTGTGGTGACCACACCGTCCAGTTTAGCCCAATAGGTCATCGAGATGCGCAAGCCGTCACACCACGTCAAGGTCCAGTCTCGTTGTGACGGGATGAAATATTTTTAAATTGCGTAGATGACTGGTATGTTTACGTAATTCACGGTATGCCAGATGCACATAGTCAACCACTTGGTATTCTTAGTAGGAGAATTAATAACCCACTCTTTCATAAATTACATTCCTCATAAAATCCAATATCGTAATAGCGATGTTACGAAATCAAGCCGCAAAAAAGTTTGCTGTGACATCCGACAGAAAATATGATAATGGAATATAGTTGGATGGAAATTGAAAAAAAAGTGTTCATGACAGCTATGTAACTAGGACGTTGGACACAAATGCGGTATAACGGGTAGTCGCATTCACGCAGAATATCTATCACAATAGTACATCTAATGTGTGGTGAAAAATAATGGAGAATTACTTTATTAAGTAATTCCTTGGTTAAGCCACAACGAGTTAAAAACCAAAGAGTTATCGGTTTCGCAACGTTTCGACCCTCTCGGAGAGCCTTTATCAAGCGATTTAAGAATTACGCCTTATAAATGCAAATACACAGTTACTTATTGGTGAAAATGAAGGCGAGCACGATAGTAGTTCTCAAAGGGATACTTGAAGCCTTCCCCAATGACCTGGTCTCATTACTCACGTCGGAATTACACGGAACATTAAGGGGATATGCAAAAAAAAGAGGCTTACAAATTTAAACCCAGAAAAATGCATAGCTTACCACTTTCACAGTAGTGTCAATAGCCTAAAATAGTTTCACTTTGCTATGAAATCTAACGAACGAATAAGCAGAAAAGGGACGCAATTTGCACAGATGGGCTGTAGAAGTAATTCTCAAAAGAGTGTGGAGGGTTACCAGAGATACATATAAATTAACCGAACATTGTGTTTAATGAGTAAATTTGACCGCTTTCAAACTCCGTCGAATGAAAGTTGTGAAATTTTACTAATGGATCAGGCAGAGCTCACTCTGCTGAGAAGTGTGGAACAAAAACTGGACCTGACGTAAATCGAAGGCTCCTGCGAGAAACTGAAAGCTTGGTTTTTTAAAAGGAAAATTATGCAAATCTCGATCACATTTTTGCTGGAACGAATTATTTTCTCATTCTACTCCTCATCAAACATTACCCTCGCTAGAGGTCGGCAGGTGAGGCATGGGCCCACATGCAAGTAAGCCCTCAATCCCTTAACCATTTCATGGTGTGATTCCTATGGACACTTTCCGGCTGTTGGCACTACATTCAGAATCAAAACGTCGGGGCTCATTGTGCACAATTTGCCGAAATGGACATCTAGATTAGACTGAGGCACATCTAATCGAGGAAACTCTCCCACTATTGACACTTCTGATGCAAGTCCGCACGTCAGGAGCGCGGAAGAATAAACATAAGTCCGTTGAAAGTTTTAACTCAAGCACCTCAACAACTGTCAATTAAGTTACCGCTGCGCTTTTTTTAACATGTTCTAGTTCTTAATGTTACCCGGAGTAAACAGTTTTGAGTAAACGATCAAGAAGCAACTTTCAGGACTTACGAGGTCTGATTTCTCTGACAGGAAAAAGCATTGAAGAGAACTAGCCGTTTTAAACTCTAGAAAGATTTGTATGAGAAAGTATGAGGTAACAAACGTGGTTGAAAGCGCGGCCAGTTTTGCAAATTAAAGATGCTAATATCAGCTGTTGAAGAACTAATAATTACTCCACAAATGCTTCTCATGGGCCGGCCCCCAATTCTCTGTAGTATCATCTTCATAAGCAATCACTATGTGGAAGTCAGGGAAAGATGTTACAAACAGGAAAATTGTAAAAAATAGTCTACGCCAAAAACCACTGTCGGTAAGTGTAACGAATTTGCGAATAGCCGGGTTTACAGCAACTAAGGTATGCATGTTCGCATGATTTTCGACACTGTACTTCAAAGTTCATTCATATGTTAGATCTCCAAGGTATTCGACCCTGTCACAGAGGACATACATACCCTCAATCGATTCAGAACGAAACACGTAGAGCGGTGTACCGTGAATCTCACGACCAAAGGGGTGAATCTGATTAAACCCAACTTTGTCAATTCAGTATTCATAATCGCCTAGGGCATACTAAAGATTGCAAAATCCGTACACCCATTCGGTCCATAGTGAGACCATAAGTAAATCTCTACCATTATCCACACCGGTCAATAGATTCCAACACTCCATCACTCAGTCCAATATGGAGCAGTTTATCAATTGCATGTAGCGGTTTTGTGTTTCCGGTAGCTTGAATGTTTCCGACCAGGTTTGTGTAGCCTTATACTATTAAATCCATCAACAACGTGTTATCTCGCTTGGCATTGGAAGCCTTACTTCTTTAAGAGCTGAAAACATTAATTAAACGAAAATCACACCTTATTAACGTGATGCAAGATAATAATATCGGTTTATGGAACAGAATACATCAAAGGCAGCAATCAACCAAAACTCGGCGATCAAACGCAGCCTGAAAGCCAGTGTGCCTGGTTTTCGGTACAAACCTGAAGAGCCAATCGTAGAAGAGCGCCCTCAGTAGGCTGTCCGTGTAATTTTCCGTCTTGCAAAACAGCATTATTGCAAATGCAACCGATCTGAAACGGGAACATAGTACGAAAAATTCAATGTAAACGAGAAACTGTGCTAGAAGACGAAGATGAGTAGACTCACGAAAACAGCACCGAAGTAACAAAAGAAAACAAAAGTATGAATGGAAACAACCACACATAAGTGGCACGTAGCCACCGTGTCACCCGTTCAAAATTCAGTAGAGTATTTTTGTCGCATCAGTCTCACTAGCAATTGCACTTTGTAGGTTAACGCAGTTATGGACCATAGTTACACACATAAAACAAAGTGTTCATCCAATGGCTTACAAGTCTGACCTGTCTTCAATGAAACAAAAGTGTTGATTTTGAACTGCTATGTGAAGAATCAACACATTACCGTGTGTCCACAATAGATCAGGATCTGGGACGCGAAACAAAATTAAGTGTCTCTACATCTTTGTAACTACTGTGTTTACGTGATCAAGTCACATTACGAGTTGGTGTTGCACATATGCAGTTAACAAATGAAAGTTTACATATAGCCGACTATCAGTAACGATTTGGAGGTAATCATTCATAAGGTCTTCATGCTTAGTATCAGCATAACACATGTCAACGTGCTCAGCGATATGCACCTAACAGGTGACAGTCTATGTTACGGTGATGCTCTAACAGCGTCATCGTCCGCACATTTGAAGAGGAGTGATGTTGGCAAGCTAGACGTGACGCAAAAGGAAAAGAAGTATACCGCATTGGTTACGAAACACACAGGTTTTACATTCAGCCTGTATGAATTTAACCACGTGTTTTAGGTTACCAAAACAACTGATACATTTCATCCTCCAAGTCAGAAAAAATTAATGGAAATTAAGCGTTAGAATAGTGGGTCTTGATAATTAAGTACTGCGTACGGCTGTCACACGCTCGTATGGAAATAACTGATAGATAAAATAAATGCTCAAAGTTAC